>JAVQJL010089407.1:0-17729 GCA_036024295.1 Nannoperca obscura | reverse complement strand
TACAGTGCTGCACTGTGCATCTAGGTTTTGGTGTTAAAACACCAAATGCTGCTTCATTCGTTTAAGGTCACTCTGAATACAACAGGCTGCTAAATGCCGACTCATCAATGGCGGCCCATTTACTCCATGAAAATAAAAGTAACACCTAATCCATTTCTACACATTCACTATTTGTGCTCCTTAGTGCGTGTGCACTTGTTGAACAAGTTGAATCCTGTGTTTTCCCTTTCATGTCATGGGGCATTCTGTTGTGCATTCCTATAGGAGTAATTTTCCTGCATGTCAGCTGTCGGTTCACATCTGGTTTCGTCAACATTCATTCTGTTGGCTGGAAGACCTTAAGAGCAGTAACCACTGATTGTGAAATATGCAGCAATCTTTACTTCTCCTGTCCCTTCCACCTTGTTAGGCAAAACACAGTGGATTTGTCATTTTTACAGGAGGAGAAAGTATTATTATGATTTCTTTCTTTGAAATTGCATTTGAAAACCCCACTTTCACATCTTTCAAATTTACAATTAAATTAGGCAGAGTAGAAATAGATTTGTTGTTGATTGGACCAATCAACAAATCGACGATATTTGAAGACCCACTGGCACATACACATTGATTCAGCAGTTGAGGAAGTATTTAGATCCCGAAGTAAAAGCAGCAATACCACAATGAAAACACTCGCAATTACAAGCACATGCACTGCATTGAAAATGTTACAGAGGCGTCATCAGCAAGTTGTACTGCTTCTACTTGTATCAGTATCAAATGTAACAGATTTCAGTGCAGAACAATTTTATATTATTTTGTATTTCAGGATTATTATTATTGTTGTTTTAATGTGTATGTGGTATTTTGTTATAGTTGGTCGAGGTGTTGCTGGTTTTTAATGTTATACAGTGTTGAGTAGTTTAATCTATAAACTTACGTCGTATTTTATAAGATAAGCATATGTTTTGTATATATATGTTTGTAAGTCTTAATTTGTAAAGTTACAGCTGTCTATTAAATGTTGTGGAGTAGAGGTAGGCTGCAAAGTATCATCATATTAAAATACTGAAGTAACTCAACTTTGTACTGAAATACAGTAAATTACATGAGGAAATGTGGTTAGTTACTTTCCACTACTGCTAGTATTAACGTCCCATGTAGTGAACGCTGCATGTTAATTTAAAAAGATTAAAGAATTAAAAAGATCAACATCACAGCGACATCTTGAGGACTCCCGACTATCCTTCTAATGTAGCTGAGGCAAAATATGTAGGTTACTGTCCCGACAGACATCATAGTTAGTACTAAATCAATATGTGAGTCTCATGCAAACGTTATAATTTGGTTAATTAATATAGTAAGCTAGATGGATATGCTGTAGCTAACTTAGATGGCTAACAATTGCTACATTTTGGTGTAAACTCTGGGAAAACTAAGCTCCTGCACTAGTCTGAATTGACCGCTATGTGAAGAATAAATGTATTTAAATCACTCTGTTCACATTTAAAACGTGCACATCAAATATAATTAAAAATGGTAATCACACGTTAGATATGAGTATGTTAAAAGGATCATCTCTAACCAAACTGCGTTCATTTTTCTCACCTCCGCGCTTGTTGTGTTCTTCCGGCTTGTGGAAGGTTCCAGCCCACTCGGTGCTCTCTGTAGAGAAGGTTGAGTCAAATGAGGGTCAACTAACGGTGGACGGGTAATTGTTGAGCCTCAAATATGTGGATAGCCATAGACTGAAGTCACATTAATGCACGCCGCGCCCTGTTTCTACTTTATCTGCTTTGTGTCTAAATAACCACCTAAAAGAAAAATTGACCCCATAACTGCCCCGTGCAATGCCGCCATGTTGTGACGTCATTGGCTAATCCCACCCCGTAGTGTGTAGGCTCAATTGATGCGAAGTCATGAAAGTGTTTGTAAACAACTCAGTCAGAAGGTAACTTAAGAGCTGCAATAATATCTTCACCTCTGTTCACTAACTAATGCGTGTCGGCACATCGCGCTGGGGTATTTATATATAGTGTTTTTTGTCCGCGTATATCTCACGGGTGAGAGTAGATAACTTGAGAAATGTTGGATTTTAGGTTAGCAAGCTGGCTAACTAGCGAGCATGATCCGCTACTATCTGACGTTAGCCGGCTATGCTAATGTTGCCTCAGTCTGCCAACAGGAATTGTTCATCGGCTAGCTAACGGTGCTAGCCTCACAATTGCTAGCCGGCTAGTTAGCTAAATTACATGCCTTTGTCTAGCCAGCAGTCAAAGCGCAGCTCCCACCTCTTGACTACGATGACAGCTCTGTTTGAGTACACATAGCTAAGGGTAGCTATTGACTAGCAAGCCTGTGGCATGCTAATCATTATTTCGCAAGTGCGTTTGGCTAGTTTACACTGGCTTTAGAATGAGAACAAATGTATCCTCAGAATAACACATTTGTTATCTGGACCTTTTATGTTGCACTATATTATAATTCCACTCGAGAGCTAAAACGGTCTGTTTTAAACTGACTCATTAATGGAGCTAGATGTTTCGGCTGTGTTGTAAACATATTGTGTCAAGTCTCATGTTGTGTCAAGTGTCAAATTACAATGGGAGCACCATATGTGTGTCTTTCCATAGGCGCAGCAAACTGGAGTCGGACCAATTCCCACACACATCCCTGAGTGTCAACACATCCTCTAAAGTGTCCCTAATCTCGGGATGTGAAGGGTGTTTGAGCTCACGATTTCTCAATTTCTTTAAGTCGACAGGATGACATAGCAGCAAGCCCAGTGATTCATTCATAGCTGTTTGAGTAGCTATAGCATTCGAGTTGCAGAGCCTCAAGATCCCTTTCATTACCCGTGTACTGTCCACCTATTAAGTCAAGATGCCTTGGCCATTTTCGGAGTCCATCAAGAAGCGGGCCTGCAGATACCTCCTGCATCGGTACCTTGGCAACTTTCTGCAGGAGAAGCTGAGCTTGGATCAGCTCAGTTTAGACCTCTATCAAGGCACTGGATCACTTGCGCAAGTGCCATTGGATAAATGGGTATGTGTAGCGTTACCTTTGTGACAAGAAATACAGCAGATCAATTTATTTGATTTAAACACAAAATCCGTAAGAATCAACAGAAGCTTCATGATAGTTTCTTGTTCCTCAGTCGCTCAATGAGCTCTTAGAGACGGCGGATGCCCCTTTTGAGGTGATCGCAGGGTTCATCCAGACAATTTCTCTAACCGTCCCATGGGCAGCGCTACTGCAGGAAAACTGCGCCCTAGAGGTCAAAGGTTTGGAGATGGTGCTCAGACCAAGACCAAGAGTGGGTAAGGAGAAACTGCATTATGTGCCACTACAACACCATCTGTGAACACCCTTTTGTCACATGTGAACAAGTTGACTAACTGACTAACTAATTTTACTGACGGTGTGACCACTGGCTGTTCTTCCAGCTTCTGGCACTGAGCCCATGTGTTGGTCCAGTTTTATGACAAGCAGCATGCAGCTTGCCAAAGAATGTCTGAGCCAGAAACTCACCGACGACATGGGAGAGAGCTTTCAGCCGTTTGAGGGATTGGAGAAGTTTGCAGAAACGATAGAGACAGGTACATTATGTCTAAGCTGTTGGGCTGCATTTAAAGAGGTTTACCGGCCTAGTATTGAAGTGAAGTAATTTATTTTAATTTCCTGTCTTGCAGTTCTGAGAAGAGTTAAAGTGACATTTTTGGATACTGTTCTCAGAATCGAACACATTCCAGAAAATTCTAAAACTGGGATCGCCCTTGAGATTCGAATCAATAAGTACGTTTTGACAGTAAACATGGTAATGGAAAATGTCCTAAATATTCATCATCAACATCACAATCTAGTTAAAAGCCATCTTCCATTTTCAATTTTCTTTCTTAAATATGTAATCAATCAATAAGGAAGAGATGTAGTTTAGGGTATTGTTCCCTTATCTGTCTCTTTCCTTTTGAATATCTGTAAGAATTGAATGAATGGTAAAAAGTGCTGCAGCTAAATGTATAATGTCCCTGTGTAGTACATGCATTAGTATTCACAGGTCTATTTCATGCTAATGGTGTTCTGTGGTTTCAGGATTGTTTACTGCGATGAAACGGACGAGGAGAGTTCCAGCGTGAATGTGCATCAGCCGACCACATTTGCACATAAAAACTTGCAGATGGAAGGCATCACTGTATTTTGGGATGAGTTCTCAGACATGTCCCGTGCTGGTTGTAAATCTTCACCGACTCCAACGGTTGGTGTATAGTCTTTGGAATTTGGCATAAAAGAGTTGTATGTATGTTGTTAAAATATGTATCTCTTATTTTGCAGGAAACGGAGCCAAAGCTCTCCCCTAGCTGGAATCCCAAAATAATATGTGAGCCTCATCCCCAGTTCACAGAGCCAGTATCCTCTACGGCACCCTTTGAGCCTGTGCAGGTCGGGAGCCTTGGTGGTAAAATAGAGTTGTCCCTCACTCTGAAAAACAACTTAGCTATGCCTGGAGCAAAGGTAAAGGAATCATTTCTTAATTACAAAAGAAAAGACACAAGATAAGAATGTTCCTGATTACTTACTCAACATCATGAACTAGGTGTGTTCGCCATTAACCAGCATGCTTTGCTTTTCAGCTTGATATTGTTGGACATATTGATACACTTATTATTCTGCTGTCCCCACGGCAAGTTCATCTTCTTCTGGACTTGTTTGGAGCTTTCTCTGGTGGAGGTGAGCACCCCTCTGTCGATAGATGACGGAGAGCATTTGGATCAACAGGGTAACAATGTCACCAAATTAGTTATTTAGAAATAGAATTGAATAGAGTATTTCTTATTCTTTGTGTGAAGGTGCACAGGAATGGGCTAAGGACCGAAAGAGCCGACCCATGCAGCAAGAGGATGAGTATCGGCTCCACATGGAACTGAACCGCTGTCTGAAGAAGGATACCGCGGTGCCAGGAACAGACCCCGACCTCTTTGAGAGCCAGACCACCAGAACTGTGTCTAGTCGAGGTTGGACTGAAACAACAACATCATCTAATCTCTGATATTACTGAGAAATCAGATGTCTCGGTTGCATCGATTTCTAATGGAATGTGTTCTTTCTTGCTTTTTTCCCCCCCAATACATCTGTGGTTGGTGTAGATGATGTGTTCTTCTCCATGGCAGACATGGACATGTCTCACAGCTTGTCATCCCTTCCTCCTCTGGGTGAACCACCCACTGTTGACTTGGATTTGTCACTTAATAGCAACTACTCTTCCTCCCCAGGAGAGTCTCCCTCTGGAAATGCAACAGTAAGTCTTTCAGTGAGTGAAAGGGTTCTCAGTGGTTTGGTTATTCTGTTAAATCCTGAAATCCTCAGCAAATTGCAGTGCAACGTTATTTATTCTTTATACTGACAAAATTAAGTATATAAATGACTATTTTCTATGTGGGTGTTTTTAGTTAGTGTGGTAAAATAATTTACATTCTTACATTATCTTATGTGTTGTAGGCTCTGTGGGATGATTACATGGATGTACCTCGACAGAGAGAGAAGCACACTCATGAAACTCCTGTCCAGTCACGGGATTCACAACTCCCTCAAAAAGTACTGAGACAGACGTGTAAGTATTACAATGTATTTACTTTTTTTTTCTTTACACACTTTATACACAAAACCATTATCTTATAAGAAGGGGAGTGGATAAGCATATCTTCAAGATTAGATCTTTATCTGTGGTTGAAGGGATGATAATCAGTGAAATCAGTTGGTGAAGTGTTTGTCCTCTGAAAACCTACAAACACCCAGCTCTGTGTTGCACGTGGTTATCATTTCACCACAGTGAAAATGAAGCATCTCTGTGTACATCTGTTACTCTTGTATTTTAGCCCATCCATCCAAAACCCATGGTGACGAGTCAAGGCCGGAGCTGGTGTTAAGGTTGACACTGAGTAGCCTGGCTGTCTCTGTCCTCCACATTGACCCGCTGCCACCACCAGATGCTGCTCCCAGTCCCCTCGGCCCTATGGCTGCACACTTTTTCAGCATGGTGGGCCCAGGCCACCTCGCCCCAGCTGCTTTCCTTCAATCTCGAACAGTGTTTAACCAGGCCTGCCCCCATGACCATCTCAGGTGCTCTTTTATCTTTTTATTATTAATTCCTGTTGCGCAAAGTTATACATGGTGTCTTGTTAAAGCATATATTTGGGCAGATTTGTCTGATCTGATCTTATATTTCCAGGTTCGTGGTCCAGGGTCTGAAGATAAACTATGAGCACTGTCAGGGATCCAGCCTGCGGACCTTTAGCACTGACGTCTCCCTTAACCAGATGGAGTTTCTGGAGTGTCTGTTCCCTTCTGAGGCTGTCCGTGGTGGCTCCCAAAGAGGCATTCAGTACACTGAGGTTAGAGTTTCAAGCCTGAGCTAAGCACTTTGTGCGCTGCACTGAGCTTTGGTTGGTTAAACACTGCATATGCATTCAGTACGCCTGAAAGTTGCAGCTGGCATGGCGTTAGGAGTGTTTCTCACTAGTTCCTCTGTCATACCTCAGCTCCTGACATTTGACACCACAGCCAGTGTTGATGCGCCGCTTACCACCTGCCTTCACCTGCTTTACAAACAGGCTGAGCGCAGAGGCCCTCAGGTAACAGCATTTATTAGTCCAAAACCACAGCGCTGTCAGTTAACACTCAAACACTGCGTTGGCTTCTACTCACTCACCTCTTTGGTTCTCTATGCAGGGCGGCCAAGTTCGCCTTAGCACCATTCCCAGGAAAGCTGAGATCCAGGTGGAGCTGGGCCCCGTGCGCTCCGAGCTGGACATCAGCATTGTAGACCGTCTCAACTCTTTGCTACAACCTCAGAAGCTGGCCACCACAGAGTTGATGGCCTCCCACTTGTACACATCCTATAATAAACATGTCAGCTTGGTAAGGGCGTCCCAGGAACTATTGGATTTAAAGGGTAAAACAGTTGCATATTTATAGGTTTTACAGCATATATATTATCTAATTCTTTCTCTTTAAACTCCTTTCACAGCACAAGGCCTTTACAGAGGTTTTCCTTGATGACAATCACACTCCTACCAACTGTCACGTATCGCTGACTGTCAACGCCCCCCTTCTTGGCCTTGCAATCCGCTTCCCCATTCCTGACCTGCGCTCCGATCAGGAGAGGGGCCCTTGGTTCAAGAAGTCCCTGCAGAAGGAAGTACTCTACTTAGAGCTGGAAGACCTGGAAGTGAAAACGGAGTTCATGGGTGGCAGCTCTCCTGACCAAACCAAAATGGAGCTCACTTTCAGGGAGCTTGTTGGTATGCTATCTAAAAAAAATCTAAACTTCCTTCTCAAGGTTGTTTCTTAAATGAGGAATTGCTCTTCAACTGCTTTTTATTTCTTTTTTGCCTTGCACAGGGAAGTTTCAGGAGGAACCAGATCAACCAGCTGCCCGGTTCCTCAGAGTGTCCCACACCATGGACGGAGACATGACAACATCTGAAAGTGTCAAATTTGATTGGCCGAGGTAAGTTTATCTAACCAACCTCAAAGCGATCTGTCCATTCGGGGGGGATCTCCCAGTGATATTAAATCTCTCTGAGCAGGGTCGTGCTGAAGATGAACCCCACTGCAGTCCACTCCATCCTTGAGCGGGTGACGACTGAAGATGACGAGGGGGCCGAGGACCATTCCCTCGAAGAGGAAGAGGAGGAAGGAGCTGCCCATTCACTGAAGGATGTGTGTGACTTTGGGAAACCAGAGCCGTCACCCTTTTCGTCACGTAGGGTTATGTATGAGAATGAAGAGGTAAGTCGTGGCTAAAGGGCCACATTCATCAACAAATCAGAATCAGAATTCCGAACCAGATTTATTGCCACGTAGGTTTACACATACAATGAATTTGTTTTGGTGCATGGGTTCCAACAAGAGAATAGATATATACAGAAAGAAAGAAATAAAACCACTAAATAAAGAATTTACATCCAACTACTGTGTATATTACGTTTCTTAGTGTTCAACTGCTGCATTTTCCCTTTTAAATAAATGCGCTGGAGCCTTAACCAACTGTATTGGTTTAGAAATTATCCAGGCGTATAAATAGCTACCTGATCAATTTTTGTAAGCACACACATAAATTTGCCCAATTGAAGAATTGTTGTTGCAGTTTTTATGATGGTATTGGTCCAAAGCAGGTGGATTTTGTGCAGGTGGATATATTTGCATTCAGGAGCGAGGCTATCCTCTAGTAGATGTGTTAAAATCGGTGACCAATGAGTCATTATGCAAACGGAAACATGAGCAACGCTTTGCAAATCTAACCTGTTGACAGGGCAGGTGGTGACAAGCCCATGTTAAGAAAATCTTTTTTACTTTTCTTTTTTTTTTTCTAATTCCAGATGGTCATTCCTGGTGATGTCGCTGAGATGACAGAGTTTCAGGAAAAAACCATGAACAACTCTCGCTTCATCCTTGAGTTGTGTTTCCCTAATGTGCAATTAGTACTCCCCAGCAAGGCATTTTATGAAAAACTACACAACAGGTACATCATTTCTCATATAAGATTATGATATAAGATCAGAAAATGAAGGTTGTTCAAATTTGACTTATACAGTAGGCCAGCAAAGTTCTGAAACCTTTTCACATGTATGAAAGTGTTTCGTAGTAGCTGAAAATCGACAGATAATTTGAGTTGAGACGGGTCTTGGTGGACTGTGGTCATACCCATGGAAGACTCCTTTTAATAAGATACTTAACTCCTACCTTGTTCCCTACATAAAATGTATGTATGTTATGTATTTTAGGATAAACAATGACCTTCTCCTGTGGGAGCCCACTGCTCCATCTCCAGTGGAGACCGTGGAAAGCATGCCATATGGAGTTGGACTGTCTGTCGCCAGTCAGTTGATCAACACTTACTCTAAGGACAGCTTCAGCCAATTCCGCTCTACTTGTCCAGAGGGTGAGACTGACAGACTCTTATAATTTTAGTACAAATGTCAAATGTGAAGAATTTCCGAACTTCAAATTGTGCTTTCAGATGAGACCAGTGGGTCAGAGGAGGAGACCATGCACTATTACTCTCCTGCATCTGACCTTGGCCTCAGGTCACGCAAGAAGAAAAAGCCCAAAGCCCAGAGCAAGACCTCCCAGAGCGTGTTCTCTGTCATCCTCAGTGTCAATCATGGCCTGGTGGCTCTTCAAACTAACACTAAGGTAAACTCACATCCTTTTTGGTTTCACTTCCTATCCTTAAAGTTTTATTCAGACATTCCTAATATCTTATTTTATGGATAGTTGGATTGAGTTTCTGTCTTCTCCCCAGAAAGAGGATAAAACTGTACTGAAAAACAAACATGGCGAGTTCTGGCTGGAGGTGAAAAATGCCGTGCTGTTCAGTGTCACGCAGTACGAAGGCTATAAAGACCAACACTACATCTGCTTCCACACCAGTAATGTTTGCATGTATCATCAAGGTAACTGCACGTATTCACTATAATATTATGCTGTTGTGTGTATGTGATATTTGTGATATATATATGTGACCTAAGGATATACAGAGCCTCTTTTACTGGTGTCTCATTCTGTTAACCTGCACAGGACTTGTGGAAGGAGGCACCTCTGTCTCAGACATCAAGTTGCCGTGCAGGACACATCCCCACTGGTTAGAGCCAACCATCTACCAATCAGAGACATCTCCTGAAAGATCCTCAACTCCCTCAGAGGGTATTGGTCTGGAGGCCCGTAGCATGGTGTCTGTTGCCGTCAAAATCTCATCACAGAATGCAGAGCGCAATGTCAAGGTAGAGTTAGTTAGTTCATTTATTTTACTTTGTTGTTGTGTTTACAAGGTAGAGGTTAAAATGGTTGTCTCGTAGACAGCTTTAATATTTCTATTGACTAAGACTAAGTCTTGTTGTACTGTTGTTGTCTCGACCTCAAAAGACCCTGTCATGACCACATTTACCCTGTAGGTGCATACCCACATCTACAGGGCAAATGTGGTCAAACTGAGGGATTTTTCTTGGTCTACTTTTCAACCCAAACCCTGACTTCTCCTTGTAAGGGCATGGTAAATAGCAGCCAAATTTTATAAACAAGGCCGATTGAGCTCTCACTCCCATGCATAGAAGTCAAATAATGTGCAGCTGAGTCAACATTGTGAATCTGGGAAACACCAGGCACAATTATATGTTCATTTTTGAATTATTCCTGAAACCACACCCGTGCCGCAGCACCTCATTCAGTCAAGTGTATCAATCAGTGTGCTTTTTGTTTCCTACTCTCTGTGGTGACTTTTTATGCAGGAATTTCTGGTTGCTGTGGGAGTGAGAGGAGCAACACTCCAGCACAGAGTGGTCCCTCCCAGCATGGGCTGGTATGACCAGGTAGGCCACGATGGAGCGACCACTTCACAAACTCTTATAAAACCTCTTTTATTATTTTGCCTTCACACAAGTGTTCAGGGGACATTTAAAGGAAATATAATTCAGTAAAATCATGCATTTGTAATCTTATTGCCAATTTTTGTGCAACAGATTGTTGACTTTCTGAATGTTTCCGACGAGCCTGTGCTGGGTTACGCCCCTCCTACGTCTGTCACCACCCTACACTTGCACCTATGGAGCTGCTCTCTGGACTACAGGTAAAGTAGACTTCAGACCTCCCTCTACATAATGAGTTGTTTGTTATCTGCGTGTGTATTCTAATGTGGCAGTTGTTCTTCGACAGACCCCTTTACCTTCCACTCAGATCACTGTTGGTCGTAGAGACTTTCAGTATCTCCAGCAGTGTTTCTTTAGATCTCTCTTCCTCAACACTCAGGTATGAAAGGACTTCTGGTTTGGTCGCTGATACAAAATTGAGAGATGTAATTGCAACTGAGATACAGAAAACATCTTTACTGAGTATATGTTGTGCACAGGATCATTTTGGACGAAGCTGCTCTGTTCCTCTCAGACAAGAGTAATGCCGTCTCTGTCAATCTAGCGCGGGGTGAGTTGACTTCAGTGATGATTTTGATGAAACTGCTTAAAATGTTTTAGTGTAGCTTTGACCAATGTTTGCTTTTGTTTGTTTTTTTGTCACAGACTATGTCCAAGTAGTAGACATGGGAACATTAGAGCTGAGGATTACTGCTGTTAAACCTGGAGTGGATGGGAAATTGGTAAGAGTTATCTGCCTCTAAATGACATTAATGTTTTAAACGTTTTCTCTGGAAAATAAGGTAAAACAATGTTTATATCATTTTTCACTGTCTCTTGGGTGATAGGCAGAGCCCAAATTCGAGTTACGCTGCTCCAGCGACATTATTCACATTAGAACGTGTTCGGACTCGTGTGCCGCCCTCATGAACCTTATCCAGTATGTAGCCAGCTATGGAGACTTGCTTCCCCCTGCAGAACCAGAGGCCAAGCACAGCAGCACTACACAAAGAACCAAGGTCAGTGGTGACGCCAACATGAGCCAGTGGTATATAGTTACATTAGGATTTAAAAGCTCTCCTGCATGCTTAGTTTGAGTGTATTTCTGGACAGGTGGAGTTTCCCAGCCGGCCCACATCTCAGACCCCGTTGCTCGCTGAGACTGAGCAGCAGATGCTGCAGGATCTGATGAGTGAAGCCATGGAGGAGACTGACGGGCAGCATGCACCGGGGCTGCAGCAGAACGGTGAATACTTTGTTTAGGAAAGATGAAGGTTTTAGCTCCATGAGTGATAACGTTACTTAACTACATTTGATCCTTTCTAACACACCTGTAGGTGCACACGAGGAGCTGAATCAGGACCATGACCCGCCTCGCTCAGACTTGTTCTTGTTCCCAGATGAGAGTGGGAATTTTAACCAGGATTCAAGCCCCACTTACCCCATGCTTCACTCTCCGCTCATCACTCCCGTCCCTACCCTCACCCAAGAGACGGACGACTTTTGTATCCTGGAGACTCCAGGTTCCAGAGGAGAGGTCAGTATCACTCATGCACACAGTTGAGGCTGCGTAACAAAGAGACTGGAAAATCTGTGTTAGCTCACTATAAAGCGATATGTGTTTCAGGATCTCGATCAGGAGCCAGTGGTAAAGCGGCTTACCTCAGACCCAGTGGAAATCAAAGATGATCACTTCAGTCAGCCTCTAGATGGGAGTGATTCCAGCCGCGGAGCCATGAAGTTTCCCGTCCCAGAGGTGCGCTACCTCATCAAGGAGATCTCTGTCATCTGGCACCTCTATGGTGGGAAAGACTTTGGGAGTGCGACTTTCTCAGCCTCTCCTGCCAGAAGCCGGGGGTGAGCCTTTAACCTATAACTGTGCACACACACTGTTTTTAAATGTGCTCAAAGGGAAACAGACTTTCATTTTGATCCTTTTCTCCACCCTGCAGGTCTACACCCCATAGCTCCCCCTCTCAAACTCCAGTCAGACAGGCCAAGGCTCCAGGACGGGCAGGAGGTGGAAGAGGAAGGAATCCTGACGTCCTGATGGAGATACAGCTCAGCAAAGTAAAGTTCCTCTCCGCCAGGAATTCCTATTTATTGTGGTTCTCTCATAGAGATCTCATAAATACCTGGGGTTGTTTCTTCACCGTTTATCAGCTTTCCTTTTACCTTTTCCCCAGCTGAGATTTCAGCATGAGGTGTACCCACAGGCCCAGGTGGCGTCTGGGCCGGCGATGGATCAGCCAGTCTCCCGTCAGGTGTTTATAGTGCAGGATTTGGAGATTCGAGATAGACTGGCTACCTCACAGATGAACAAGTTCCTCTACTTGTATTCTAGCAAGGAAATGCCCCGAAAAGCCCATTCTAACATGGTGAGGAAGGCAACATACTCACATTAACCCAATCAAGTCTTGACCTGGTGTAACTTTTTGGTGTGCTTTTGGTCTTAGTTGACAGTTAAGGCACTGCACATGTGTCCTGAGTCCGGCCAGGCCCCCCAGGAGTGCTGTTTGCGTGTTTCTTTAATGCCTCTTCGCCTCAATATTGATCAGGTAAGAGACTCAGATAAAGAGGATTTCTCCAAAGATGCGTATCAGCATCCTCAGTAACGTGTTTTAAGTCACACCCCTGTTTTTTGTTGGTTTGAAGGACGCACTGTTCTTCTTGAAGGACTTCTTTACCAGTCTTGCTACTGAAGTTGAGTTTTTCTCACCGCCTGCTCAAGAAGGTAAAATTCATGATTCACAAGTGCCTTAGACGTCATTTAACATAACCTTCACTTTCAAATGCTGGCCCCCGATGATAATATTCTGTTCTGCAACAGTCTGTGTTTCAACAAAAAAAGCGGCTGCCCCGGAGATTTCCTGCAGCTTCTCCAAGCACGCTGGCAGCAGCCAGGACCCAGCCCCGATCATCTCAGTGCCTGCTCAGAGACGTTTGAGCCACAATGGTTTCTCCACATCTGGCATGGAGGAAGTAAATGACAACGAAGCCTCCGCTCCTTCTTTCACAGACCAACCCATCTTCTTTCGGTCAGTGTTTTATAAATAACGAATAACGAAATATATATATATATATTTTTTTTTTTTATTGCTTTTTCTGTGTTTGGTAACCTTTTCTTTTCCTAACAGGGAGTTTCGATTTACCTCTGAGGTTCCCATTCGTCTGGATTACCATGGGAAACACGTTTCAATGGAGCAGGTACATGTTCTAAAAGAGCTATGTATTAATTCCACTTTCCTGTGTTTGTGCTTTATGAATGGGTTCTATGACTGCTGTGTTTCAGGGAACATTTGCAGGGATCATTATCGGGTTGACACAGCTGAATTGTTCAGAGCTGAAACTGAGGCGCTTGTGCTATAGACAAGGGTATGTTTATATATGAGACTGTTTTGTTGATGATTTAATATCTTGGACTCTGGCATTATAGGAGCCAAGTGTGTAATTCACTGTTCAGAGAACTAACAATCTTTCCCAGGACACTAATGCATATAATAATATTTCAGATTATTAGGTGTGGATAAGCTGTTTTCCTATGCAATAAATGAGTGGCTGAATGACATAAAGAAGAACCAGCTTCCTGGACTCCTGGGAGGTGTGGGACCTATTCACTCTCTGGTACAACTAGGTGAGTGCAGCCCATGTTCTGAACCCAGTCACAGGCTTTTTGGTGTTATCAGATGAACCCGCATTTCACAATGTACAAAACAGAAATAAAAAACGTGATATAATGAGTTAGAGCTTCTACTGCTTAACTTTTTATTTCATTGAAATATAAATATTCTTTTTCTTTAATTACTGTACCGAATAATCAACGTTTGTCACTATTTCTTCTGAGTTTTACTAAATGTAAGCCATAACTGCACCTGACTTTAAGTGTTTACCAGTTTGTTTTTTTTATACGCATGGGACCAGGTTCAATCAAGGTCTTTAAAGCTATGCCGACATTTAATACATGATTTCATTAATAAACTGCTCTGTAGTTCACTTACAGTGTGTGAGCTTACCGATTCAGGTATATCTCTCAGGCAATGTCTTCCTTTGTTCTTAAGATGAATGTTCTGTTCAGTTCAGGGATTCAGGGACTTGGTCTGGCTTCCGATCGAGCAGTACAGGAAAGATGGTCGAATTGTCCGTGGGTTTCAGCGTGGCACCGCCTCCTTCGGAACTTCTACTGCTATGGCTGCTCTGGAGCTCACCAACAGGATGGTGCGGACCATCCAGGTAAACCCTTCTTTCCACTGTTCCACTAAAAGGTCTGGATTCAGCACTAATGTCTTCATGAGGCATTAGATGAACCTATTGTGTGTCATTTTTAGGCAGCAGCTGAGACGGCCTATGACATGGTGTCTCCGGTGCCCGATGAGAGAGACACAAAGAGGATAAAACGGTTCTCCCATTACGGACTGGCTCATCAGCCTGTTGACCTGAGAGAAGGTGTAGCCAAAGCCTATACTGTGGTAAAAGAGGTAAAAAAAAGAAATAATAAAAAAAAGAACATGTTCAATATTTTCACTTCAGTGTCATTAATGGAAACAATTTCTGTTATTAATGAGGGTTTTATGGTGTTTCCATCCACAGGGGATCACAGACACGGCACTAACCATTTATGACACAGCCACCCGGGAGCACGAACAGCGTGGGATGACGGGGGCAGTGGGTGGAGTTCTCCGCCAGCTGCCACCAGCAGTGGTCAAGCCACTCATTATGGCCACTGAAGCCACCTCCAACGTCTTGGGCGGGATGAGGAACCAGATTCACCCAGATGCCCGCCAGGAGGAGTCTCAGAAATGGAGGCAGGGCGAGGAGTAATTCTTATGGCCACATGGACCCTGAAACCATGACAACAGTTTGTAAATGCGTTGGAAACTGTTCTCAGAGTATTTTTCAAGAGGAACATCTTGGAAGTGCATATATAAGCCCTGGTGTAAATAAGATACTGTTCATCTCATTTGAGCTACTGTGCTTCAGCTTGTGTCAGCTTACCAGTTCCCTCACAGTGCCTTCGTGGTTATCAGCATTGTCCAACTGTAATCAAAGGGATGTTTGAAGAATGGTGAATTTATGAGCCACATTTTGTCTTTATGTGGATCATATTCTGTTGTGGGATACACGATGGCATTATAGATAGAAAATCATAGCAATGAAGGAATAGACTGTTGTCTCATGAGGCGCAAACATTTGCTTCATTGTCAAACAGCTGTTTACAACAAGTTGTGTGTTCCGTTCTTTTATCCTACTTACTGCATACTTATATTGTAGGTGTAATGATTCATGCACTGTTTGTGGGCCTTGTTATTTACTGTAAATATTTCTAATGTGTAACATTTCATGCAAATATTGAGAACAAGTGTAGAAACGGAATGTGTTAGAGCTGTGTAAAGTTCTGTAATCGGCACTTTTAAGTGACTTGAAAGGTTATTTGCTCCAATGAATGACATATGGGAATATTACCCAAATTTGTTATAACGTTTCACAATTTCATTTTGAGTTGTGATCAATGTTGTGTAGTTTGCTGCAAAAGCAGCTGTTCTGAAAAGCTGCTTTTTGAATTTAACACTTTCAAATGTTTTATTCTGTCATTCTGCTGCTCACATTTTCAAATTGTTGACAAAGTTGTACAAGAAACTGTATCTTCTCAGAATCTCAACTCAGTCTTAATATCCTGTGCAATTGATTTTTTTTAAGTGTATGTTCCAATATTGATATTTGGCGTGACATGTTGATTTGCCCATTTTCTTGTTTATGTGGATATAATATTTCATGTACATAAGTGTACAGGTGGTTGAAGAATTTGTATTAAAAGCATGAAAGGGAAATAAAAAAATTATTAAATCCACCAGAGTGTGTGTGTGTGTGTGTGTGTGTGTGTGTGTGTGTGGTCAACGTTTCATAACTGAATGTAAAGGACTGGTAGGTATTCCTTCATAAATCTGAAATGGGAAAGAGAAACTGAAGGTTGTCATGGATGGATAATAAAATATGTAAGAGAAAATATTTGTCTTCAAAATAATTAGATTCGAACGTTTTTATTTTGAGCAACACGCAGCTTTTATAAGGAAATTGTATTTTGAAATATGTAAGCTGTTAAACCGGAAGTTGTCCTTTTGCCATGGAAACAGGAGGACGAGGCAATTTTTCACTTCTGCTTGTCAGTGTCCACTTTCTGTTAATCTTTCCTCTGTCTAAACGTTAAGGCCATGGTGGACGTAACTGCTGACTTGAGCAGCTTTTCTTTTGAGAGTGGACTGACTGAGGACGAGAAAGAGTTACTTTACCTCCGCGCACGCGCGGCTGGACTGACATTTTGCGGGTGCTCGCACGCAGTTTTCCTGTGTAAACTCGTCCACTCACTGAGGTAATTTCTTTATTTTATTTAAAGTGTTTATGACATACAGGAAGAACTTTACAGCTACTTTTAGCATAAATTATGGTACAGTTTTAAGTCTTTCTGGTTGATTCACGTTTACATTTAGATGCATCATCAAACGTCACACTGCATACAAATCCGGAGAAGACGGCGACCTCTGCGTCGGGATCCTTGGGATGGGCCACATGGGGAAAACGTTGCTGTTCTCCCTCCTTGAAAAATCTGGCATCAAACCATCACACATTAAGATCTCCAGTAGAAGACCAGAATCCGCAGGTACGCTGACAAAAGATGACACTTGATGGCAGAAAGTTAAATAGTTGTTCTGATTCAGTCAAACTCACAAAATCAGCAAGTGTGTATGGGATAATAGGGTTGTGTTGACTACTACATAACACTGGAGCTGCATTGTTTCTTTTCTGCAAGATATTAATAGAAAACAAAGATAAAGATTTTTGTATTTTGTATGAAACAGATTTTTATTTAATTTCATATAGGATTTTAACTTTTTATGACTTTCACATATACAGTGGCATGCAAAAGTTTGGGCACCCCTGATCATTTTCAAGATTTTCCTTTATAAATCATTGGTTGTTCGGATCAACAATTTCAGTTAAATATATCATATAGCAGACAAACACTGATATTGGAGAAGTGAAATGAAGTTTATAGGATTTAGAGAAAGTGTGCAATAATAACTTAAACAAAAGCAGGCAGGTGCATAAATTTGGGCACCCTTGTTGTTTTATTGATTTGAATACCTTTAGCATTAATTATTGGAACACAATTATTGTGTTTGTTCAGCTCATTGACCCTTGACCTACATACACAGGTGAAGCCAATCATGACAAACGGTATTTAAGGTGGCCTGTTGCAAGTTGTTCACCTCTTTGCATCTTCTCTGAAGAGTGGCAACATGGGAGCCTCAAAACAACTGTCAAATGACCTGAAAACAAAGATTGTTCAACTTC
>JAVQJL010089406.1:0-15532 GCA_036024295.1 Nannoperca obscura | reverse complement strand
TTAAGCTTTTGCATTTTAAATTTAACTTTTGTCATTATCATTTTACATTTTCAATTTGCTTTTTTAATTTTCTATTTGGACTTTGAATTTTAATTATGACCTAATTATTCCTAGTAGTTTTGAGTAAAATAATTATCTTTTTTATTTAATCTCTCTTCGTTTTCTGTTTGGACTTTGCATTTTTTGTTTGGACTTTGCGTTTTCTGTTTGGACTTTGCGTTTTCTGTTTGGACTTTTAATTTGAAATATGACCAAAAATATCCTCCATACACATCCATGTCTCATAGAAACAGCAAGTCACCACTGACAACTGTAATCGATTCACTTTAATTATGTTGACAGTTTTTCTGTTTAACATCATGGTAACTTGAATATTGTTGGATTATGGTCTGTTTAACAGACAAAGCTGTATTTCAGACGCAGAGAAAGTGATGTGCATTTTATAAACTAAATGATTTAAAGGGACACGTCGCCAATTTTACACATGAAGATCAATACCGTTATGGGCAATACTGCTCAGCTTGTGAAAACATGTCGTTTGTCTTCTATGGCTGTGTCGGGACAAATTACCCTGGTGATGTCAGAAGGTTGATTCAGGCTCCAGACTTTGCATTGTGGGAACTGTAGGTCCAGTGTTTTCGAAGCAGGTCAGGATATCTGGATCTCAGCGGCATCATTCTTTCTTGAATGCGCCTCTCACAAGTCCGCAAACTTTATGGAATTGCAGCACTAAATTGCTGGAGCAGACTTTCAACCTCAAAAAATAATGAAGTGATTAAACAATATGGACAACATTAAACAACTGTTATTTCTAAACAGGCCGGGGAGGTGCATGAGCCAATGAACTGGTCTCCTTCTTGATCCTTTCTCCTCAGCTGCCTGGAGGAGGTGACCACCTGCAGTATAACTACAGCTACTAATTGATACTTAATTGTCTTGTTCATGGCAGTACTAACACTGATGAAGACATTTCATTTTAAAATGTTCTGCTGGAATAACAACATATAAAGGATAAGAGTAAAAAAAAAAGTAATAGTGTAGTTTGGCTTAAATGATCTCATGACTCATTTACGTTTATAATTGAAAAAGGTTTATTTGTTAGTGCTGTGTGTAATTGAATGCTACATACATACAGATAATCTTAGCATGAATGTACACGTCGCCACAATTTTTTTTTCCCTTTTCTTTTTCCACCCCCCAACAACATCATTCACATAAACTACAGTACAGTTTGAAAAAAGCTATAGGAGGGAACAGTGCTGTGAGGAGGGGGGGGGAGCACCAGTTCCCAGGGACAAGAAAGAACACAGGAACTAACACAGCAAGCATGCAGAGAGCAAGAGACACCAGGGTCTGACGGGTCCAGTGGCAGAGGATGGTGGGTGAAATGGAGTTGTTTCTGCTGAAACCACCTCTGGATATGCAGAATGGTGGATTCATTTTGTTTGTGCTTATACAGGTGACGTTGCTCTCCTTTCCCGAACTGCTTGATGGGTATGGAATTATTCTTTTTTTAAATGATCAATATGTGACAAGTGCAGCGCTCCCCACTGCATTGTCAGGTTGGTCCGTCACCTACCACTCTGATCACCACCACTCTTAGGCACTCGTCCTGTTTTTGTTATTATGCACATCTGATGACGTGTCAGCACCAATTAACAATAGTCAAAAAGTCCTCGAGCACTTGCAGTTCTTGGCAAATACGAACCCATCCTCACTGATTCCTGACATGTTTGTGTTGCAGTTATTGGACTTTTACACATTCTTTGTGTAGCGGTCATCCGGCAGATGTGTCGTGTGAAAAGAAAACACAGCCAGCTTCATCCCAAACCTACACCCAAGGCCCTGGTCTCTCCCTCAAGGAATATAGATATTCAATATTTAATTTAAAGATTAATAAGAAAAATAATATAAACAAATGTGAAAACATTAAAAAAAAAACATACAGTACTTCTTTACTTTAAGTCCAACTTGTTCTCATAGGTCTTATAATGCAGGATTTAGAAAATAAAAATGAAAATATGATGGCTGATGGAAACAACCCTCTGAACTTGCATGACGATGATGATGACAGACAAACAAAAAGCAGGAGGAAGAGGCAGAGAGGCACCATGTTTTAAGGCTAAAACTAAAAGAAAAGATTTCCATGGCGTCCTTCGTTTGTACTTAATACTTTTCAATACTGCACTCAGTGACAGAAGGGGAGGGGGGGGATGGAGGGAAGAGCTCCCCAGATGAACGGAAAAAGGAACAATGGCGATGACAGCGGACGTGTAAACCAACTTGTGTTCGAGGCTTCTTACGCGCAAGCTAGAATCTCATAGCACTCAAAGTGGAGGAAGGTGTTGCTCTCTGGTGTGAACCCACTCTGACGGACGCAACGTCAACCATAACGCAACACGTTAGAGGAAAACAAATTAACAGTGTTAATATTTCTTTCAAAACATGGAAAATATTTAACACAAAGTGCAGGTTCATCCTGCAAAAAACAGCTCTGACAGACCAGTAAGGTTAGTAAAAAAACAAAAACAAAAACAAGGCGAAGGTCTGTTGAAACATTTCTAATACAATTCTCTACAGTCTGAATTTCCCTGTTTGACAAAATACCGTTTACATTCACACACACACACACACACACACACACACAGGGTGATCTTTGAGATTCCCTGCGACATACTTGTACAATCACTACATGGACTACAAAAACAACAAAAGAGCATTTGTCCAAACATTTCACATCGTAAAAAGTAGCAAGAATACAAAAAACTGTTCTTACATTTTTTTTTTTGTTAAGAAAGACAAATTTGGACACTTCCAACTTATCTGACTAAGTACACTCACACATCCACAGCGTGTCCAGGCTGAGGGAGGAGGTGACGTTCAAACGTGCACGCAGGTCTAACAGCGCCGAACTCTGCGGGAATATGTATATTAGTGCGAAATATATATTTCTATATACGTCTATACTGAAGGGTGAGATCGGTATTGATCATCAGGGTTTTTTATTGGCGGTAAACTTCGGCTGGTTGGTTACTTTACACACCTTTGGGTGCTGCTTCATACTGGTGTTTTGGTACAAACAGGAACAGCCATGAAAACCATGGCTCACGCACACACTCACACACAGTTTATCATCAGAATTATTTCATCGTTTCCCTTCCCATACGTTGAGGAGCTTACTGGCTACTTCATGAATGAACGTGTAAAAATACTCAAACCCAGAGGGTGCGGAAGCAGGGAGATCGTGGGTTCACACTGTTGCTGCGTTACTGTAGGGAGATGATGTCGTCCTTCACCTTACCGAAGCACACGAATGTGAGTGCATGTGTATCTGAGGGGGTCCAGTGAAACTTTCCAGTCTTCTGATACTAAACAGCGACAGGCCGAGACAGGAGGAGGAGGAGGAAGCAAAAGAAAGCAGAGATGGGGAGTGAATGAGGGAGGGAGAGAGAAACTGAGGAGGGGGGGAAGAGAGGTGGAAGGAAAAAACAGGGGAATGATGACCTCTTCAAGTGGATACTCATTCAGTTCCGACAGAGACTCGTTTCTACCGATTCATTCAGTACACCTTACTTAATGCAAACTATTATTACACAAAGAACAGGACAATGATTCTTTTTTTCCTTTTCTGACAGGAGGAAATTGGCAGAGATCTAAGTATTTGCAGGATCAACATGCACTTTGGCACCGGTTTCTTTTTTAAGTAAAGATAATTTTTTTAAGTTTGTCTTTATTAGTGACAGCCGAAGAAAGACGGTAAGGCGAGAGAGATGGGGGGGCATGCAGCTAAGGGCCTGGGCTGGAATCGAACCCCAGGCCGCTGCGGGAAGGACTCTACCAGGTGTGCTACTGGGGCGCCTGCTTCTGTTTGACTAAGTATGACTGATGGCGGTTAAGCAGTTGTGGCCTCTTCACATCTATCAGCTGTCTGAACGTGGGGCAGAGAGGACGGGTATAAGGAGAAAAAGAGATGGAAGAAAAAGGAAAGCACAGGGAAAGAAAAAAGGCCTCCTCTGGATCTTTTGGAATGACAGGGTCACAGTACTAAAGGGCTTTGGGCGGGTTAGTAAAGCAACGAAAAACCTCATGTATCACTGGTGGGAATGAATGCAATCATTAATAACAGCCTGGACTGCAGGTGTGGTGATAGTTAGGCTGAATTACTCGCCTACGAGGGAGGACAGGAGTTTAGGGGACTGTCTGTTTAAGGGCAACAAGTTTCCATGGATTTATATGCACTGGGGCACGGGGTAGCCCCCTCCGTCTGCTGTGTGCTGCACTGTGTGATCCTGCAAAGAGCCCAAGTCACTGAAACGCTCACCGCACCAAACGCACTTGAACTGGCCCTCCCTGGAGTGCGTGCTCTGGTGTTTTGTCAGGTGCTCGCGCTGTTTGAAGCCCTTGTTGCAGTGGCCACATTTGTACGGTTTCTCTCCCGTGTGCACGCGCCGGTGCCGATTCAGGTCCGACGAGTATTTGAAACGTTTCTCACAGTCGGGGCACTTCAGCGGTTTTTCTCGCGACGGGTCGCAGCGGTGCTGGACAAATTCCGAAGAGGACAGGAATCGGCGGTCACAGAGCGAGCACTTGAGGGGTTTCTCTTGGCAGTGAGAGTTTTGATGACGCTGTAACGTGGAACTCTTTTTGTAGCCCTTGCCACAGACGTCACACTTGTACGGCTTGTCGGGCGAGCTGTTGGACGACTCGCCGCATTTGTGTCTGAGCAGCTCTCCTGACTGGCTGAACTCCTTCTGGCATGAGGCGCACTTGAACAGGTTGTCCATGCCGTGGACGTGCTGGTGGTAGAGGAGGTGGGAGGGCTGCATGAAGCCCTTGTCGCACAGGTTGCATTTGAAAGGCCGGTCAGTGGGGTCTTTGTGTGTGCGGCGGTGGCGCACCAGTGCATACTGCTGCCTGAAGCTCATCTGACACTCTTCACAGTGGAAGGGACGCTCCTCCGAGTGCGTGCGCTCGTGTTGGCGGAGGTCAGAGGGACGCTTGAAACCCTTACCGCAGGTGGCACAGCGGAAGGGTCTGGAACCTTGCGGGTGGCAGGGGTGGTGGAGGAGCTCCGACGACTCTTTGAAGTGCAGCTCACATAAGTTGCATTTGAACAAGTGCTCGCCAGAGTGCACGTACATGTGGCGCACGAGGTGGGAGCGGTGCTTGAAACTCTTTTCACAGACGGCACACTTGAACGGGCGCTCGCTGCTGTGTGTTCGCTGGTGGTGCTGGAGGTGTGACGACTGGCTGAAGGCCTTGTCGCACGTGTCACATTTGAAGGGCTTCTCTCCTGTGTGCACTCTCTCGTGCCGCGTGAGTTCCGACAGGTGTTTGAAGCCCTTCTGGCAAACAGAGCATTTGTATGGCCGGTCCCGGGCCGAGGGAAAGGGTAGAATGGAGGAGCTGCTGCTGGCCGACGCCCCATCACTGCTGGGCTGCTGGGGATTATTTGAGGTGGGGGTGACGCTGCCAGAAGAACCGGGCCGGTAAGTCTTCTCACATATGGAACACTTCATTGGGTTGGTGCTGTTGTGGGATGTGTGGTGCTGGGCTAAAGAGGTGAGCAGGGAGAAGCCCATCTTACACACCCCACAAACAAACGGCTTCTGCTCCACCTGAACACACTGGTGTTCTAGCAAGTCTGTTGCCTGGTGGAAAATCTTCATGCACTGGGTGCACTGGAACGACCTGTCCTGGCTCACCATGCACTGGTGCTCGTGTGGGTTGGCCAGGTGGGAGATATCGTGTCCACAGGCCCCGCACTTGTGTCCTCCCTCCGTGCCTACCTGCAGGGAGGTCTGCTGGGCGGGGTGCTGCTGGCTGTGCTGCCCGCCTCCATGCTGCTGACTCCCACTGTGTTGTTGGCCGTGTTGGCTGAGCTGTCCGTGCTGGCTCTGCTGCTGTAAAGACGTAGCGTCGGGCTGCAGTACGATGCCGTACACAGCACAGCCCAATGGGTTCTCGGCTCCTGGAGGGATGGTGTGGACGACTTGAGGTGGCGGGACCGCATGCTGCTGCCAGGCCTCTGTCATGCGAGCTCGGGTGTAGGGATTCAGTTTGGCGGCTGGTGTGGCCCAACTGCAGTAAGAAAGGCAAACAGGTGCATATTTTAAAAATGGCTTAAAAGGCATCAGAGTGTTTTAAGAAAAACAGACAGACAACTCACTCCATTTCAGAAAGTGGCACTGAAGAACTGACAAGGGTGCTTGTTGATGGTTGCTTGTGACGGAGGATTAAAGACAGGAACAGCGTCACTCAGAGAACAGCTGCGTGGAGTGACGGAAAAAAATCCCCTACTTTGACTGTATTCTTGGTCTTCAGTGTTATCTGTGTGACAAAAGAGAATCAAGGTGAGTCAAAATGTCAATGGGCAGGAAGAGGTTACACAATAACAAGCATCTTTGGGTTCAAGCTGTGCACTGTGACTCCAGCATAATGTTGCATTTCAAACATCCACTAATCCAACACACAGTACAAAACGAAAAACAATATTTGTGTAGCAAAGTGCTTTTCAAAAATGAAGAAATGTTGCACATTTGCAGTCTTGCTAAATCAGCTTTAGAAGCCAGCAGAAACAAACATTAAAAACTGTGGATTAATAATATTGTGGGACGTGTTGCAATATTAGTTTTACAAAAGCTGGATGCCCGACTGTGCAAGCAGCAAAATATCTGAGCACATTGTTCACACCTGCTCATTAAGCAACTCTGGCAGAAGATAAAACGTAGGGGACAACAGCTGAAGTGATCAAAACGTGTTTCATCACCTGTCGTATTTTATATCCGTAAGGCACGGAGTCACGTGCAAGGACGGGAGGCACATTGCTTAAAGCATCCCAATGCAATGAAATGTAACCATAAACAACGTAAAGATATGCAACATCCGTGAATGAAGAAACACACAGCAAGTGGGCACTCATTAACATACACACTTGGGCACAAACAATTAACGCTAAGTAGTCAAATTATTACTATATGGGTTATGTAAGTCCACCCCTGTCTATGCAGAAATCCAAACGCTCAATGATTCGCGGTAAAAAAAAATAAAAAAAAGTGGAAGGCAGCGTCTGCGCATCATAACGTTTTTCGTCTCCAGGCAAAGATCATTGTAATCGGCATAGGTTAGCTATGTAGCTAGCCTAGCCGCTCGCTAATGCAGCCACAGAGGCAGAGGGAAGAGCTAACGTTAGCAGGCTAGCCACGGGAAAAGAATAGCCGTGTAGCAGAGGCTGCAGCGACACGTTTGTTAGTGAATGGGGCGTGTAAACAGTAATGGGAAACCCCACGTTTACATACCTGGAGCGTCGAGTAAAGCTTACCGAGTAGTCCTGGTAAACTACCAGTCTGTCGTAGCTTGGCTAATCATTCTCCCCCATATAACGATAGGTCCCTTCTTCACATCCGCAAACGGTGCTCAGATGCTCTCTTGTTCGAGCTCTGTGGCTCCACGGGCCAAAAATTGGGGATTCGCGGGTTATTAAAATGGGCGAAAAACCTCCCGCGATTTCCCAAATCGCCCCATAAACGGTATCGTTTCACGTATTCATTTATTTGCCTCCTAGGGCATCCGCGTGGCTAGCGAAAAGATATGCATTTTGTTATAAATTGCTAGCTAGCTATCGGCTAGCTTCTGAGCCTCTGCCCGCGCACGGGAACATGAATAAACCAAGAGTTAATTGGCACGCTCACAATACACACACACACACGCACACGCATACACACCCGGAACCTAGTGTGTGATGGCTTTCATTTTAACAGTCCTGCAAAAGTAATTTCATTCACCACAGCTATTCCTGTTGTCCTAAAGATTTAAATGTGTTAGTGACTATAAGTCAAAACTATGATGATGATTCAAAAGAATGGCATCTTCCAGTTTCAGATGAACCTGTCACCTCTTTTAAATGTTGTCATGACATACATCCATTTTTATTTTTACAAATTACGAAACTCGAGGGCATCTTTCATTCAGATACAGCACACAAGAACACAGACACATGTTCCTCATCGATGCGCTGTACACATACTAACCTTAACCCCTGAAAGGGGAACTGATTAGAGGTGGGGTTGTGTTTCACTGGGACTGAAATTACCATTACAACAGGTTGTTTACATCGGAAGCGCAGGACTGCGCGGAAGATACCCCGGCTGTTTAAAGCTAAGCAAACATGTAACATGGTTCTTTTCCCTATAGTTGAAATAACTACGTTAATTCTTCTCAGCCTTTTAGATAATTGACATGTATAATTAATGTGTGGTATGTCCTGACACCGCACACTTCAAGATGTTGGTTGGCTACAGCAGCAGCTCGGAGGAGGAGGAAAGTGAGGAGGGTTGCTCTCGAAAGAAGTGTCAAGAGGAAGATGATGGTAACGATGGCTGCCCAGCGAGGAAGAAGCCCAAAATTGAGGAAGAGGTTCCTAAAACGAGGTATGTGGTGTTTTTCTGTGGGCTGAGTGGGGTGACATGATTTTCCAGACTTTGTGTTTGGAGAAAGAGGATGACACAAAACACAACTTCTCAAACTTTAACCAAGATTACTTATTAAACCTAAATGCAAAAGCATCCATTAAGCTTTAAAAGCAAATAATTAACTTGAATAAATCTACCGAAACTGTATTTAAGGTAAATGTTAGACATGAGTGTTAAAACTATGCAGCCATTGACCACAATAAGAAATCTGAAAATGAAGTGAGCCCTGTTATTGGTCCAGCAGGCTGCCTCTTCCTGGTTGCCTGTTGGCTATGTTTCCAGAAGAAGTGGACTCCCAGACTGAAGACAGCGCTCTTCATGGTGGACGCATCCGCTCCTTCAAACATGAGAGAGGAAACTGGGCCACCTATGTTTATTTTCCATGTAATACCAACCAACAGTCAAGTACAATTTATGATTATTTATTTAACCCGATTCCTCGCCTAATTTTGACTTCCTGCACGCACATTTCTCTCCCTGTCTCTTCTCCACACCAGACCACCCTGAGGAGGAGTTCAGGGAGTTGCTGGAGGAGCTGCTCTCGGTAGTGAGGGCCCATGGCGCAGTTTTGACCCAGCAGGAGGAGCTCCACCTCAGTCTGTCGCAGACGGTGGTGCTGAGACACCACTGGATCCAACCCTTCATGCAGAGCCTCAGGGCAGGTCTGGAGCACTGCAAGAGGTCAAAAACCCATACACAGGATGATTCGGTCTTCTTTAATACTTATATTTTCTTCTGATTTGATTCTTCTTCTTGCTTTACACCAGCATTGGCCATTGATTTGCAAGCCATTTGCAAGGTATATGCAGTATGTAGAGAGAGTCATTTGTAGGATGGCTCATTTAATTGCATAAGTGATAAAAAAGTGAAACACTGAATAAAAAAAAGGTTGTTCTGATGAAATTAAAGAGTGCAGTTTTGATCATACTATAACTCTATAATGACTCTCTCAAGGCAAGGTGAATAAAACTGTATTTGCAGCAGCATCCCTCATTAGCACTGGAATCAGTGAAATAGTAAAAAACCATAAAAATATATGAAAATGACATCAGAAGCTGATTGTAGTGGAATTTTCATTCTAGCTGTTTTCTTGTTGCCAGGTTTGTGTGCTCAGCGGGGAGACTGAAGGTTTATTGTAATGCTGAGAGGACGAGGTACATTCAAGGCCTTTAATTGTCTCTCTTCCTCATGGTCCAAATATATGACTTGTTCTCCTGCCAAGGTGCCGTTAACAAAACATTCTCTGTGTGGCGCAGACTATTCAGATGTTGCTCTAGCCAAAAAGTTGTTGACGCATCTGTCAAAGAAACATTTAAATTCGTTGGCATTTGGCCTGTATGCATCTCTGTCTGTCTCTTGACCCTGCAGGACGTTTCTGGGGATGGAAGTGTGTACTGGGCATGCTCAGTTGTTGGACCTGGTCCAAGCAGTGGACAAAACCATGACGGAGTTTCGCCTGGACACTTTCTATAAGGTAACTATGAACACATTTTAGCACACACACATTTATTTCATCCTTTTAGGGTCTCTACCTGGACCAGTTTGTGTGTTGCTCTTCAGTTAAGTCTTTTTCTGTAGTTACAGTGTTGATACCTGAGTAAATACAGGGAGTCTGCAGGGTCTAAAATACTTAATGGGATGTTACATTTTTTTGTGTTTAATTAAAATACCTAGCACAATGTTTACTGTGATATGTTATAAAATAATTATCAATCAGTGAATGATTGTAAGAGCCACAATATGAGAATATGTTCATTTAAATATTAAAAATCCACAGTTCATCATTTCTAGTTATTGTACAAAAACAAATGCAGGTATGTTGACTGCTGATTATTGATGCTCTGTTTTTAATATAGTGAGAGTCAGACATTCATTAGGCTCGAGAGACCATTTTTTCTTGTTAACTCTTTTTCAGTAAACGTTCCTTTGTGGCTTATTTTGCCATCCAGAGGAATGTCACTGCCAATGGTTTGTCTTAAAAATATGAACAAATCACCCAAAAGAATCCCCCCCCCCAACGATGTTCCTTTCTGATGTGTTGTTTTTTCCCAGGATCCATCTTTCCATGTGAGTCTGGCCTGGTGTGTGGGAGACGTGACAGGACAGGTGAAGGAGTGCATTCAGGAGCTGCAGGTACCAGGACGTTGTCTGTCCGTTCACCCTCACTGTCAACATCACCGAGTTCCTATTGAAACAGTTTCACTGTTCCTCCTAAATGCCAGCCAGATCCAAAAGTATGCTGTAGTTCCTGAGTCCAGTTTAAAATGCTCAAGTATGTTTGGAACTAGACCCATATATTAGCCAATGAGTGTGTCTCAGCCACATCAGTATAAGCGTGCGGAGTGGCTGATGAGTTCCAAATACATTTACACAAACGCATCATTTGTGTGTGTCCATTACATAGTTTGTCTACCAAGATCATTCCACCAGGTCATAAGTCTTTAATAACCAGTTTTAATGTATCTGTGAACAGATTTTTGAAACTCTAAACTAAGTCAGGCTCTAGTTTGGATTTAGGTTTCACATGTATGTCTTAGATAACAAGACTTTGTCAAAATCAGTCTATTCTTTTGTGCTTATGTATTGTGCTGAATACCCTGAGAACTTGTGACAGCAGCTGAGATAATGCGGGTACAGATGATACGACTGAATGCCTGCACAGAACCTCCCAGCTGATCACTGCTCATGTGTCTCTGACTGTTCAGAGTCTGGTTGATGGCCATGAAGATGGACCGTTTCTGCTACGGCTGGACTGCGTGGAGCTGCGCTGCAGGACAGGAAACAAGACCTTCCGCTTCCCTGTAAAACCCTAAAATGTGACATATGTATACCCCTGACCGCTGGACCTTTTTACAACGGTGTTTTTCTGACCCACAAAAAGGATCCACTGACGTGATCAAACCAAGAAGGACAACGAATGAAAGCATACGCTGAAGGCCCGGTCAATATTAGTTTTTTAAAGTAGCATGGCTGAAATCTCTCATGTCAAGTCACGAGCCACGCTGCAAAGCCAGAAGGATTTACCAGATTCAATACAGCGGCTGTTAATGTGCTGACTGTAAGGATGACAGTAGCCTGTCAGCTGTCATCATCACACAGCCGTGAGTAATCCTGTTACAGACGGTCACAATGCTTTTCGGGAAATTAGCCTGTAAGTGAACACACCTGTTTAGTGATGCAATGGTGATGTGTTGTATTCTTATAACTGCTGACAGATATGTCCCAAACACAGACAATCAAGGCTCAATGTCTTGAATGTTTGGAAAATGCTTAATTTGAACCGTTATTTATTCAAGGTTAGAAATATGCTTGAATTCAAACATACATGTGATGATAAAGGCTTAGAGAGTCTGGAAATTTTTGGTTTAAGAACCTTCAAACTGCTTGAATTTAACTCTTAAAGGCTGTACCAACCTTGATATTATTGTTTTCTACATTTTAACACTGCATATAAATAAAGTTGCTACTGGTTTTGTACTGATTTCTGCGTTTGCATGTGACAACACGAACGCTACGACATGAGATTAGATTCAGAGGTTGATACATGACAGAAAGAGAGAATGATGACGCACGTTTGAGAAGCAGCACATTTCAGGAAGTTGTGGCTTTGATCGGTACTGAAACCTCACCACATGGTTCCAACACAGTCACGTGTTGCCATTTACCTCACTGACACGGACACAGAGGTCACTATTTTTAACAGTGTAAAAAGATTACTGCACAAAGAAAAGGCAATGGCTGAATGCAACATTTGAAATATTTACTCTCTTTATAGAAGGCAACACATATTTATGAAACATTTATGATAGTTCACAGCAGATATGATACCTAAAGTATATGATCTTGGTCTGGCCCAGAGAGGGCTGGATGGCACAATCACTCAGCTTCTCACGGAGACTCTGGCTTGATGTCCACAAGGACAGGGAGTCAGGCTTTTTAACTCTGCACTCAAGTGTGTCTTAACGGACACAGAATATAGCAAACAAACAGTCAAGAAAAACATCTGATGTACAACACTGATGCCAACAGATAAAAACAGCTAGTCACTGTTATTTGGCTGTTTGTTCATACAGCCAATTAGAAAGCAAACAATTAGGAGCACAATTTAATATTCATTTCATTTGTTTTAACAAATTGTTAAAAAACACGAGTTTAACCTAATCTTTGACAAAATAATAACTAAAGGTCAACTTACTAGATGTTCTGGCACTTTCACCTGCATCTCATGAGCTTCATCAGTGGATACAACTGTCAGTACATGGCCAAAGCATGCAACTTTGAACAGGACCCCTGAGGTCTCTAACTACTGAGCAAACACCATTCATTGAGTAGGACGAGATGCAGTTGAAAGCCCTGGAAAAAGCCAGTAATTGGACCGCTGGAATTAAGTTATTTTTTTACAAATCTTTTTGTTTTGCCGTTGAGTCAAATGACTTTGCCGAAAATAAAAGTCTTAACTCAAGGTCCACTTGCTAGCTTTTTCTAGAGCTTTCAACTGCATGTCTTCATCAACAAATTGAGCAAACGAGATGAATGGAGCCAGCTCCTTTCATTGATTAAGACCTGAGATGTGGCTCAAAGCTCCTGAAAAAGCTAGTAAGTGGACTTTGAGTTAAGATTTTTTTCGCCTCGAACGGTTCTTTTCATTTGACTGTTGACAGGCTTCAATGGGACTAAATCGGCTTCCATATCCCAGGTATGGTACCAGTCCTTCATCGCACGACTCATGTTACCTGGACAACACAATAAAAACAACCAGGGACTTGGCTGTAAAAAATAAAATAAAATAAAAAAATCAACAAAAGGATCAAATCAAATTAAATGACAGATTAAGAAAGTTGTTTTGGTTAAAGTCGTCTTAGGTTTGTTAAATAATTTCAACACATACCAAGCACTGAAACATGTGACCTGTTGCAGTGAGTAAGATACAAATATAGTATGTGCATTAGCAATTAGCCTAACAACATTAGAGTCAGAGGAGTTCAGAAATCTCCTTTACAACATTAAGAAATAGAAGTGGCACATACAGTATATGAATTTTTTTTTTTGTACACACAAATATCCTTTATCTTCATAACGTGGATTTATTTAAAATCTTGGGTTCTTTGAAAGCAGAGACCAATATAAAAGTCATTGTATTTAGGCTTACTCAACAGTTAAAAACCTGACATTAACATCATTATTGTATAATTACAGCTATATAATTAATGTCAAACTTTGATTCTGCAGCTCAAAACTTTTTTTAAAGCAATGTGGCATGGACTAGGGAATATTTTGGCCGTTAATGTTCAGTGTGTGTGTGTGTGTGTGTGTGTGTGTGTGAGCAAAAGCCAATTTCCCTGCGTGCCAGCCCCTCAGTTTCTGCCAGCATCACGGGGAGAACAGCACAGTCTTGATGTAAGCCACGGTCGTCATGTTCAGCAACATGTTCACATGTTCATTCCCTGGGAGCTCTTTTAACGTCACAGGCTGTTTCTGCATCCCTACCCACCTCCTGCACTGGACGGCGCTCAGCAGGTTCACCGTCCCGTCCCCGCCGCCGTACACCACCGTGGGCTCCACGTCTGGGAACTTGTCGGAGTACTGGAAGGCCTCCGATGTGGGGATGCCGCTGCCATACAAGCAGTGGACGGCCACTCCGGGAGGCGTGAGGTCGGCCACCAGCGGCTCTGTGTCCTGCCGCATCAGCCAGCCGTCCTCAAAACTCATGTCTGAGTAGAGGCGCTGGTAGTCCAGCACAGTGTAGTTGGCGGAAGGCGTCTGCAACAAGATCTAATAGTGGATTGGGGGGAAACAAATGTTTCTTAGTTGTTTCATTTGATTACTTCCACCAAATGCTTAAGGAGAACAAGTTATGTTCACACTGACTATTACATTTTCATCATAAATCGTCTGTGTCCCATCACAGAGTATCTAAGGATAGCTAAACGTTTAAGTCTAACAAGCTAAACAGCTGCATTCAATTGTTTTACTTCTGCATTAATCCAACATGATGAGATTTACTTTGATAATCTACACCTCTACCTGGTACTGCAGTATGTGGAGAGAATTACTTAATAACAAGTTTACTTATACTGTAGATTAAAGCTATATTCATTGATGTTTGGCCACTTTGGGGCAGAGTTACCACGTGTTTTGGCTAACATGCTAGCAAGCAGCTGCCTAGCTACACACCCAGAAGGCACAGAGCAACGTTAGCATTCATTCAAAGAAAATGGTGAGCGTCGGTCTACAAACATACACAAACACAAACGCAGACCTGATTCTTGGGCCAGGAGTGGGCGTAAGGCAGCAGCCAGGAGGTGGAGACAGCAGAGCGCTGCTGGGAGCGGATCTTCAGCGGGCTGATCACTGGGATGCGGTTATTATCACCTGCGGGCAGAGAAAAGAAACCAGTGACAGAGAACTGAAACTAAACTGAGAATGTCCAGCCATAGAACCAAAACTCCCAAAAAGTCTTGTTGGGTGGCATCTTAAAAAAAACAAACACTGCTAGACAAAACACATGGCACGCAAACATCCAGTATAATGTACTGCAAAGCATTGTTTAATCCTGAGTGTGTCAGGGTCACAGCCAGGGGAACATTTACCAACATATAGGATCTTATGTAACTGTGTAATGCAAGTGGCTCTGAGCAGTTGTGAAGTAATCTAGTAGAGGAACATGGACATTTTTGGGGTTGTTACACAGCCTGTTCCCATCACATCATTTAAAACTGCTCTCATCAACTTCTTACTTTGATGGCTGCAAACGAGTGAAAATTTTAAGTTTTTCGACGCCTGGCAAAAAACGCAACAGGACACTTTTAAACTGCACGATTAAAGATTTCTTTAGTGGCAAAGAGCTATGGATCTCTGAAGCACATGCAACTAGCATCAGCGAGCTAGTCTTAGGACTTGTAAACATTAGCAAGCTAACATTAGCTTTGACAGTTGGTTTTGTTATATATATATATATATATATATATATATATATATATATATACACTACCGTTCAAAAGTTTGGGGTCACATTGAAATGTCCTTATTTTTGAAGGAAAAGCACTGTACTTTTCAATGAA
>JAVQJL010089404.1:0-10523 GCA_036024295.1 Nannoperca obscura | reverse complement strand
GTGTTTCCCCCGTCGCTGAGGTGTGTGTGTGTGTGTGTGTGTGTGTGTGTGTGTGTGTGTGTGTGTGTTTTTGTTTAATGGCCAGAGTCTCATCATGACATCTCAGAGTTATGTAACGCAGCAGAGGTAGTGACACCCCGAAACACCTTTCGGTGTAAGCAGCTTCTAACGCTGACGTGACGCTTCATGGAGAGGGGGGGCCTGGAGATGATTGATGTATGTGTGTGTGTGTGGGGGGGGGGACATAAGTTACCTGTCATGGAGTTTCTGGCCGTCCTCTCAGCTGTTTACGTCCCTGATTTTTCCACTTTCTCACACGTTAAATCGTCTGCAGCCGGGTCGGGTTCGTCTGACGCGTCAGGGCTTTTCCAGAGCTGAAGGTGTGTCCACCCCCCCCACCCCTCCACCCCCCCCACCGCCCTCTCCGTCTGACGAGGAAGAACTGGCAGGACCGTGTGGTTTCTGTTGCCACGACAGTGATTCAGGCCAGTTAGCAGCAGCAGGGTTTCAGCGTGGGGTGTGTGGTATGTATGGAGGCAGCTGAGAGAGCCATTGTTGCAGCGTCACGCGTCTGTGGCTGAACGTCAGATTGTTTTTGAGAGTACGTGCGTATAAAATTAATTTCATGCATCCCGTCCAGGAAAACTTCGATAAAACCCCAACGACTTGATTTTCCTTAAATACACTTTGAGATTTCTCCAATAAGTGATACCAATGACATGTTTTATACATTTTAAGAGTCGTGTTTGTGTAAAACATTAAACATTTCTTCAAGATGAGTATATCGTTACTATAAAAAGTGTTTTACAGTAGTGGAAGCATCACCGTGGAGCCACTGGGCCCAACATACAACTGAGAGTGTTAAACCCTTGATTGAACCACAGAGGGGACAGAAATACCTGCAGATAATCAGAGAAATTAATTCAAGAACATCAAAGTTTCTGCAAAAAATACACAAGAGCAGTTCAATTCGTTGATTTCTTTCTTTTTACCACTTCGCCGTCTTGGAATCATCTGCGTTGGAATGATTTTGAGATATTAAACAATGAATAAAAAGTCCAAAAAGTGCATAGAACGCAAAGAAACACCGTAAAAAGAAAATACAATTATGTAATTAGTAAAAGACAGTTATAGCAGAGAAGCTGTAAACACAAAACGGACATTTTATCACTTTCTAAAGCTAATATGTCAACTTTGTTAGCAAATAGTTGCACAGCTAGCAGACCTCGGTCGATGTTGTCGTTGTCTCACCTGATGAGACTAAAAGAGTAAAACCAAGCCAGGGAGCTGAAAGACACTAAAAGAGTGACCAGAGAGAGAAACCTGTCTACATTCAGCCCGAACGTTCACAGGAAACAGAAATAGACGAGTGGCGATTAATGCATGAAGAAGGCAGAAGGCGCAGTTTGGCGGATGTTTCCACATGTTCCAGCGTGGTCGTCCTGCCGCTGCGGCGCTCTTTGATCCCAGGAATGTCTGCTGATGCACCCGGACAGAGGAGAGGCGATGAAAGCAGCAGATGTTCATTCCTGTGCTGCACACCTGGTGCAGCCTCACACTTCAAACATGGACGCCGCTGAATTCACTCGTGAACATGCGTCTGCTGGTGATCTGACAAAAGAACCCACGTAATGTCTTTGAGTTTGTTCACGTTACAAACCGGTGGGCGAGGAGAAGGACATGGCTGTCCTCCATGCTGGGAGGGTCTAATGACAGGAAATGTCACATTGCATTGTGGGAAATGTAGTATCTGTAGTAAGTAGAAAACTGTCTCTGTCCGAACGTCAGAGACAGACAGACATCAGGGTCATGTCTCGTGATGTGAGATCATCGACGACGACCCCCTGGTGGCCGGCCGCAGTACAGCTCTTAAGCCCCGCCCCCTCCATGTTAGCGGATGGGACAAACAAAAAATCAAAGTACGAAAGTCAAATAAAATGTTTCTGTCACATCAGGTCGTTCTTCTCACGCTGATGTTTGTTCAAGAGTTAGTTTTTCTGATCATTTTGGTTTCAATTTGTTATTTGAATCTATAAAGACATCATGATCGACAGCCGTGAGTGTGCTGTGATTGGCTCAGGCGTCGGCCATCTTTATTTACAGTCTGTGTGTGAGATCATGAACTCTGTGAATGGTGTAAATAAATGTATTGATACTCTCCTCTCCCAGAGTCCTCTGCCGCGAGCCCATTGGACGACGGCCTGAAGGACATCACAGACGTGGCCCCCTGTCGCAAGCGGCGCTTACGTCAATTCGGGGCCCCCGACCCTGCGGTGAAAAGGCCGAACCCCCAGAGCTCCCAGAGAACGAGGTGCGTCTCCTGCTTCAGTTTATTGGCTCTGTTCACACAGCCCCCCCCCCCCAAACACACACACACACACCTGTTCTCCCCTGGTTTCCGCTTGAATGGGAAAATCAAACATCATAAAAGTTCCCTGTCAGGGATCTTCTTTATGTTGGGTAATCACACCCAATCTGCAGTGGCTCTGTTTGGGCCTGAACATTCAGATGGTTGGACGTTGACACCCCCCACCCCACTGAGCTGCACGTGAAGCGCACACACAACTCAGGTGGCAGCAAATCTCCCTCGTGGTGGCAGTCGGTTGTAAAGCGCAACACGGTGACGTCCGCGTGTGAAGGAATGCGTTTCTCAGCTGCATCTGCAGAACACGCCGTCGCTCTGTTTCCTGAGTTCGTTTCTCAAGCAGAGACGACAGACTCCCAGCTCTGGAGCTCCGTGACGCTGTGCATTATGGTGTAAAATGTGTCATATTTAATATTAAAAACCTCCGTGCTGCTGGTGGACGTGTCTTGTTGCTGGGGAACATGCAGTGGATACAGGGACAGTTAAAATCCCCTGATGTCCTTCCAGCCCAGGCGAGGAGGCTGCCTCTGAGGACAGAAGTGTAGAAACAGCTGCACACCTGCAGGACGTTATCACATTTACAACATTCCTCGGAGGGGGAATATCAGATTGAGCTTTCAGGAGTTTGTTGGTGTGTTTCCTGCAGGTTTGTCTCTTTTACCACACAAACACACGCTGCCTTGGCTTCAGGCGGGCCAGCTGCTGACGAGCAGGCACTCCGCCTCGGAAGAAAAGACCTTTTCCACTGCAGACTTTATGTGGACACACAGCTCCACTAATGAGTGTGTGCAAGACATCAGGAGGCTGCAGCAGAGACCAATATCCAAAGGTTAAAAGGCACACTTTCACACTAACCTCTCGTAGTAACTTGCATGGATCTGCTCCGTCACATCAGTATCAGCGTGGACACCGACCTCACTGTGGGATTATATGTTTGTTGAAGGTAGATCATGGCGGTGTGCAGCATCACATTCATTACAGCTGGCTGCTGACTCAGTGATGCAGCCAGGCTCTGGTGCACCCTGAGGCAGGAAGAGTATTTCATTATAATTTGGGTTGAAACATCTACATTTTGGTTCAATTCGGTCTGAATCAAACAACCAGTCAGGGTGAGCGAGCACGTAACTCAGCTGGAGAGGAGACGTCTCACTGCAGAACTACAGAAACAGTAACGTGATCCCTCACACAGGATCACTTTCCTCCCCCTGTCAGACTGAACCAGGAAGTGCGCCACAGTGGCCAAACTGTGTAATTACAACTCCCGGGTCGTCGCGTGATGATTCCCAACAGACTGACGTACGTACGAGCACTTACGCAGAATCATAGCGTCATAGAGGTGGGCGGGGCTAAAGGAAACACTAGTGCGCTCGAACTTCTCTGTACCTGGAAGTTGAACTTCATGCACCACTGAGCACGGGGCCTCGCCTCCGACGCCATCGGTTGACAACCAGGACGTTCTGCTTTGAACGCAGCATAATGTATGGTGCGTCATTTGGTGGGAGGGGCTTATCGGACTGATACGAGGCAGCAGAGAGAGAGAGAGGTGGAAAGTTTTGAAATCTCTGTCAGGACTGACCAGACGTCCCACCAGAAGCAAGTGGGAAAATATCCAAACCTCAGATTTTCTGGATGTGTGTGAATGCCGTTATTCTCATGTGTGAACACAGTGCGGGGGGGGGGGGGGCAAAGTCAGTCACTGCTCTCAAAGACACACTTATGCAACGTTCTCCTTTTCTCTCCTCGTGTTTGTCGTCCAGAAAACCTCCCAACACTGCTGCTGTTGTTCCCTCGATCGCCCGTCGGCCACTTTCTTTTCGGTCGTAGCCATTTAGAAAATATTCCAAAAGCCGTTGTTTCTGTAGCCGTCCAACAGAGGGTGAATATACTGCGTCCAAGCCTCTCCGAGTGCCAGCCGCTGTAAACTGTGCCACATGCAGAGGGTAAGTGGTGCCATCCATCCCCAGCTGCCGTCAGGAGGAGCCGGTGGAGCCCATCACCGGCTTCATTACCAGCTACAACAAGAAGCAGCATGACGCTGAACCGCAGCTGGGGGGGGCTGGTTGTTTTATCGCTGCCGGGGCTCGCTACCCCCCCCCCCCCCCCCCCCCAAGCTGGCAAACAGCGGCTGCAGAAGAAAGGCCTTTGTCTGAGAGGCTAAACAACCAGCTATTGTTTTTCCATTTAACCCATTTACCTTCCTCTGTTACCTCCATGTGTTTCTGCATGCAGGTCGTCCCAGGAGGAGGAGGATGAGGTGGGGGAGGAGGAGGAGGGGGTGGAGGAGGGGCTGGAGGAGAAGCACGAGAGGAGGAGGAGCTGGAGGAGGAAGAGGAGGAGAAGGCAGTGAAAGAGAACTAAATGAAGGACGCAGCAACAGAAGACAAGGAGGATTAGTTAAACATTTTGGGAAATAAGCTGATTTGTTTGTGAGGTGAGGATGAGATGTTAGGAACAGAGCTGGAGTCAGGTTGTGGTTAGCTTAGCTTAGCACAAAGACTGGACGCAGGGGGAAACAGCTAGCCTGGCTCTGTCCAAAGTTAAGCTGATTAGCATCTGGTTTATTATTCTGTCCGTACATGAACAGATGACAACAGTGACCTGCTGGAACTACTTCTTGTCGAACAACAGTGGTGATTCGAGCGCGTGCAGCTTCCTGAAGTCTTGTGGTGACAGTGAGGTTGCCTATATAGCACCAAAGTACCACGTGGATGGATGCACTGTTAGTTGTCTCTGTGCTAAGCTGAGCTAGCCACATCCTGACTCCAGCTCCGTTCCTAACACATACATGAGACTGAGATCCATCTTCTCATCTCACTATTGGAAAAGAAAGCTATTTTCCAAAATGTTGAACTATTCCTTTAATAAACCGCCTCTGGGTCGAGCACTTCCTGAGAACATGAGTCAGGTTTGGAGTTCAGGTAAACATCTGGTTGTTGGACTCGTTGTAGTTCTTGTTAACTCCACCTTCAGATGTAAGTGTTTGTGCACTCAATGGCTTTTTTTTGGTTCTGTAAACCATCAAACGTCCCTCCTGGCCTTAGCAGATAATCGCTACAAGACCAGCCTCACTGGAAGCAGCACCCAGGTGTAGTTTGTTGTCCCGAGCTGAAAAATCGAACGTGTGAATGGAGTTTAAGCTCTCAGAGGTAGGAATCCATTACCACCTGGGGACTGGGACCCCCTAAAGGGTCTGAATAGCTTTTCTATTCAAAGTAGACTTGGCTTTGCTTTGAAGGGTCACAAGGCAAAAAGATTGGGAGCCGTTGTGTTAAAGGTTCATTTCATTAAACAAAAGTTATATTTTCTCACTCCACCTGAGTTGTTTCTATCCATGTTGATGGTTTGGTGTCATTTTCCCAGGTGTTCAGATGTTTTGAGAGTCCTTCCGTGGCACAGACACATTTGAGGTGAATGGACTGTTTGTGGTTCTTAAAAATAAAAATAAAAAGATGTCTTTCCAGAAACAGCGTCCTGGTCCTGGTCCTGGTTGACAGTTTGTTCTGTGGATTTTCTTTTAGACCAGTTCACTCCAGAAAGTCTTTGTTTCTTTAAGCTCGGTGACGTGTTGACTACAGCGCTAGTTAAAGAGCTGGACGCATGCTAGCACGGTTCACTGACAGCAGCGCTAACTGAGCTAGCATAACAGATATTAAGCAAAGCTTCTGTTCTCTACATGTAGAGAGAGCAGAGGTGCATTTGTTCCACGTACTCCTGCTGACGATCCGTTGTGGAGCATCTTGACCAGCTTTAAAACAACACTTGTCGACAGCTTCACTTCTTCTTCACATTAAAGTCATCTGTTTTAAATGCTGCTGTACTTGGACCTGGAAGGTGTGTTGACACTGAACAAAGAACAGATCTTCACCTTGGATTATTCGCGTGAGGAGTGTTTGAGTGTGTTTGTTGAGCCGCTCATCGTTTGGCTGATCTCAGATCTCACCAGGAACTCTTTTCTTTGGTTATTTTCCTCTCACACAGCCTCGGGTTTAGGTTTCTGTGTCTTTTTGTGTCCAATCACGTGTCCACCTCAAAGGGGTCACAGGAACCCTGCATCTGGACAGATGTTGATTATATTCAACGCTGTGTCATCTCTAAATCTCTACAAACCTGGAAACTAAAGCAACGCTGTCTGCATGAACTCCACTCTGTTGAGTGAAAACATGTTGGTTTTTGTTGCACTGAACCTTTAAAGTGATAAAACTTCAAATTTGTGTCATTTAGACAAAAGTTTGATTCCAAACCAAACCTCTGTTTAGTTTCTACAAACTTGCACATAACTGGTGTCCAGCGCCTGAGCTTAACCTCACCTCTCCGCTCTCGTCACCTCCCCCTGTGCCATGTGTTCCAGTCTCCGGTGGTCCTCCGTGGCAGCGTAGAACAGCCCCCCCCTCTCCAGTGAACACACTTAACCGCTTCCAGCAGTGTTTGTCATACAGTTGGTAATGATTTAAAGCAGCTCCGGGCAAACACTCTTCCCCTTTCTCTCACCGGCCTTTTCTTCTCGTTCCCGTTCGCGCTAATCGTCGCTACAGTGGGGCTGGCGATCTGGTTTCCAGGTCTTCAAGCTCAAGATGCTCCACAGGATTGGACTTAGATGAATCAGTGGTTCACACATGCAGTAAGGTCAGAGGTGAGAGGGGCTCCATGATGGATGGTTTACAGCAGGATCCTCTGCACATCTTGACATTTTGTTTCCCGCCTCCTGAACGTCACATGGTGTCACGTTCAGTATACGAGCCTCTGTAGAGCTGAGGCTGGAGCAGAACACAAGCCTCCACGTGGTAAAAACACACAGGTAGTCAAGTCCAGCATTTGATGTAGACCACTTAAGGTGGGAGACCTGCCGGGCCACAATTACACACACACACACACACACACACACACACACCCAGCTACTTACACACAGGTATAAAAGTTGCCCATGTGTTTCTGGTCTTGCTCCTTATGGGCCACATGATACACTTCCCGTCTCAACAGGAAAACTCTCCTGTAAACCTGCCTCATTAGCCCACTGACCTGTTCCCTCTGTGTGTGTGTGTGTGTGTTGTGCAGGACCCCCCCTGCAGGATCTAGTAAGCAGCCGACTCCCCAGCGCTCTACAGATGCTGCGGCAGCAAGTTCAGCAGCAGAGGACCTGTTTGAGGACTTCTGACTTCTGAAACAAACACAGATTTATGTTGGAGATATTTTTAAAATGAATATTATGGATTGCAGTGAAATAATTTATTAGGAACTGTTCCTGTACCACTTCAGGTGGGTGACAAATGGAGGAGGACCATTCTTCCAAAATATATTCTCCACCTTAAGGAACCCTAGAACAACCTAAATGATCATTACAACCACCTTAAGAACACCTAGATCCTCCTACAGGACTGCTTAAACCACCTAAAATATTCTAAATGATCCCTAGAACCACCTGACGATCTTAGATGATTCCTAGAACCTTTTAAAGGAACCCTTGAACCTTAATTATTGCTAATGAATTGCTAATTATTCCTAAAGGAACCATAGATCATCCTTAATGACCATCAGAACCCCTAAATTCACCCTTAATCCTTGAAATCCTAAAGGATCTCTAGTACCAACTAGATCTACCATAGAACCACCTAAAGGATGCCTAGAACCACCTAAAGGAACCCTAGAACATCCTAAATGATCACTAGAACCATGAGTTGTAATGTCCTGTATGGACTGTCACCTGTCTGTAGTTCTGCAGAACCACAATGTATTTTAAACACCGGGAGGAACGTTTGAAATGTGCTTCATGAACTGGAAATGAATTTACAAACTTGTCATTTTAATATTTGTACCAATAAACGATGTAAATGTGGTTATTTAGTTTCATGTAAATCACCATGTTTGTGTGTTTCTTTTATTTTTATTACCTTTAAAGGGAAACGTCACTTCAGAAATCACTTCCCTAGTTGCTCATTCAGCACTGAAGCGTGTTCCTGTGGCTCCACTACAGCAGGAGATAAAAGAAATCGGAAGCTTTGAACAACGATACGATGCAAACAACAACAGCATCCAAAGAACTACAGCTCCCACCAGCACTGCAGCGCGAGTGCTTCTTTCATCGTAGCTAAAACTCCCCAGTTCTCTCTTCTGAAGTCTTTCCAGCTGTAATCTCTGCTTTCTCAACAGCGTTCAGTCGTCCCGCTGTTATTACAGACATTTGAACTCATCACAGACGCTCAACTAATGGACTCTTCTGTTAAAGTGTAGGATTATGGGAAATGCTGTTTGTTAATAAAACACCCAGAAATATGGAATAAACGGTATTAAATCATTTTTCTCTAAAAACGTCCTCGTTTTCATCGTCTATCAAACATTTTGAGCCTTTAATCCCTTTTTCTGAATTCATGGGTTTGTTTTGGATAGAGGTCCATCATTGTGGACTGCAGGTTCGGGGGGGGGGGCTTGATCCATACAAAGGAGGTGAAAAGTCCGGATATCTCCACCTCTGCTGCACAGATTTACATTTTGAATTAGTCTCCTGCAGTCCTCCCAACTTCATGCAAGAGCACTGTTTCACTTCCTCCACCCCCTCCCCGCCCTCTGCAGTGGGCGGTGTGTTATGGGAGGGGGTGTGCGGACATGTGCGCCCCTCCTCTTCCCAGTGTCTGGATAATAGCGGGTGTAAAGTGGATTTGAACTTGCAGCCGGTGCTGAGAGCTGCAGACGGAGCTGCTGGGACTGTGTTGGGACCGTGAAGTGGACCAGACCAGCGGACCTCCTCTCTTCTGTTCGGGATTTACAAGGTGAGACATTTAAAACACACATTTCTCTCTGAAAAGTCTTCCCAGGTGTTGGTCTGAAGCTGGTGAAACACTGGAGACTCATTATTGTGTGGACTCTCCCACCGGAGTGGCCTGTGGGGGGGCAGGAATGTTCCCACACTGATACAACTAAATGATAAGAGTCTCATTGATAGAAACGGACACTTGGGACCAATTAGACCCGTTTCCATCCACTAACAGCTGAAGCGCTCGAGCAGCCGATAAGCTTTATCACCACAGCTGCGCGCGCACATCTGGAGCCTCAGACTGAAGTCCCAAATAATCAAACATCACAAGAAGCTCTGAGACAAAGTCCTTTAAATATACAAGGAGTTCAACTGCAGCAGAGAGTGTACATGCAGGAGAGATATATGTATGTATGTATATATATATATATATATATATATTATGGATAAATATAGCGACATGCAGCGGTGTAAGAGGCTGGAACAGTTATTGATTAGTTGATCAACAGGAAATTAATCAGCGACCATTATTCTAATGAATCATTTGTTGTTTGCAGCTTCTCTAATGTGAATTTTTGCTTTTTGGGATTTGGGGGTTTTTGGACAAACTGTGTTGGGCTCCAGTAAGGAGCACTGTTCAGCACAGTTCATGTTCATTTCATCCAGTAATCAAAGATCAATTAAACAGATCAATGAAAATAATTGCAGCCAACATCAACATCTAAAATACTCAATTACAAGTTAAACTTTTTATCAGCAAAATGTACTTAAAGTGTGAAAAGTTAAAGTTTCTCAGTTTAACACCTGGACGCACCTGCAGGATTCATGACATCACAGCTACTTCAGTAGCCAATCAGGATCCAGTATGAAACTTGAAGTGTCCAGCTGTTAAACCTTTATATTTATTTACATATTCATCTTCAAAGTTACTAAAGCTGCAACTGTCCCTTTACTTCCTGATTAATCTGCCACTTCCAGGTGAAACGTTTCCTTGTTAGTTTGATTCAGTGGTTAAAGAACTAAATAAAGTAAACAAACAAACAGATCAATAATCGCAGTGATTCATTTTCACTCGTGTTTCCTGCTCAGACTGCGTAACATCACGCTGTGTAACCTGACAGATTCATGACTGTGTTATTACATACAGTAACACTGTCGTAACAGTCATTGTGAGAACATCATCACACACGTTGCTTTCAGTATTTAAACATGAAATACATTTTACAATAAAGATCAAAGTAAATAATAAGCTCTCTTATCATGTATAAAGAATCGAATGTGGAAGTGTTGAATGTTTGATGATCAGTTTATTGTTGAAATGTTTCCACTTCTCCACTAATCGTCCAGCTTACGGTCATTTACATGTTGTGCAGCACAAAGTACAAAATGGCTCTGAGATGCAGCGAAGCAGAA
>JAVQJL010089401.1:0-11254 GCA_036024295.1 Nannoperca obscura | reverse complement strand
CCAAAAGTCACCCTCTCGCCTCCAACTGGATCAGAATGCAGCAGCTCGGCTTCTTACTGGTTTTAACAGACGACATCACATCACCTTAATCCTGGTTTCTCTCCATTGGCTTCCTGTTTGATTTAGAATTGAGTGCCCTGAGATAACTTTGTTATGATATGGCGCTATATAAATAAAATTGAATTGAATTGAATTGAATTGAATTTTAAGTTTTTATTGATTTTAAAATACGTCTGGGTCTGGCCCCAAGCTATATAGCAGACATGTTGACCCCATATGAGCCAGTTCGCAGCCTTAAATCCTCAGGTGGGGCCCTTCTGACCGGTCCAAAGTCGAGTCGTAAATCTAAAGATGACTGTGCTTTTGTGGAGATGAGACTTTCAGAATCAGTAACTTCTTTTAAATCACTTCGTAAAAACCCATTTTAATAGACTTGCTTTTATGTGATGTTGCCTTTTCATTGTATTTTTATTGCGTTTTAATTTGTATTTATTGATCATTACTTTTTATCTTGCTTTTGTTTTGCTTTACTGTTTGGCTTTCTGTTGTTATCTTGTTTTCTGGGTATCCAGCTTTTGCGTTGTCTGTTGATGCACTTTGTAAACCGTGTTTTTAAAAGTGCTATATAAATAAAGGTATTATTATTATTATTATTAGAGAGGGAGCAAGACAAAAAGACTGAGCAGAAAGAGAGAGAGAGAGAGAGAGAGAGAGAGGGAGAGAGAGAGAGAGCGAGAGAATGCAGTTGGGGAAGGGAAAGAGAGAGATAAGCAGCATGTGTGAGCCTCTAACCACCAGCTGACACTCTTCATCTGTTGTGTTGTGTCTGCACGCCTGTTTCACCATCGGAGCACTGTGGTTTTGTCTGAATACATCAAAACAGCCAGAAAAACAGAGAGAAAGACAGAGGGAGAAAGAAATAGCGTTTTCTTAGAAAGACTCCAGCATCAGCTTTCTGTCTCACTTTCTTTCTTTCATTTCTCCCTGTGTAATATCATTTCCCCACTCTGTTCTTGTTTTATCGCTCTGCCACCCCCCTTCCACTTTTCTCTGTCTGTCTCTCTCTCAGCATCTCCTCTCAGAAGCCGAGTTGGGAGTTGGGAGCAAAAGGCAGGAGACAGACAAGATAAAAGCTGTTTCCTGATTCTTCAGCTCTCAGCTTCTCTGCTGTCAGGCAAGAAGACAGCTAGTCAAGACAGAGAATTTCCTGCTAGACGTATCCCTGCACAGCTGCTGTCGCTAACAGGCAGCGAGAAAAAGAGGTGGCGAAAGACAGACGGAGGGAGGGACGCAGAGGCAGGAGGCTGGAATGCCGATATGCAGACAGGTAGAAAAAGAGGCAGACAGAAGATGATCCTGCTGACCTTCCCTTTAACCTCTGGTAATATGCAGACACGTTTCTGTTTCATATGTGAAGAGAAAGAACAAATGATTTAAAACGATTGCCAGGGTCACTAACAATGTGCTACAGAGAGGGACAACAAGTGATGCGTGTAACACATGTGACAACCTAACTCTAACCTTAACCTTTAAAGCAAGTTTGAACCTTTAAAAATGTCCACACTGTCCTCACTACAGTGGTAAATGTAAATGCAAAGATATCAATACACACATACACCCACCCAACACACACACACACACCCACACACACCCACACACACACCCACACACACACACACACTTACTGGACACCGTCACGGTAGCTAAGAGTAAGATAGTAATGCTTCCTGTAAGTGAGTGAGAGAGTCTGTCTTTGTGTCTTCCTGTGTCTGTGATGGCTGGTGTTACACTGCACTGTATATACACACAAAAACACTCACACATACTCACACGCACACATTTCTACCCTGACACTATCTTTTGAAGCCCTGGCCTCAAGCTTGTTGTTTCGCAATGTGTTTGTTTTATCTGTGGGGAAAGCGTCTCCAATTCTCCAAGCAGATATACAGTAGATGAACTGGAAGCATGAAATGCTCACAAGCGTGCAGAGCAGACTGGTGGTCTGATGAAGGTCTGGCGGTAATCTCACACACTTCACTTTAATACCAACAAATATCATGTGTAACAGAGTGAGTAGTGCTTCAATTTCCTGTGACTTCCCCCCGCAAAGAAAATCTTTTACTTTATGGAAACATTTGACAGCAGGGCAATTTAAAAAAGTTGCCAGACTTCTTTGCGTTTCCGCTGCGTTCAGGTAAACCACATTATGACTCACTATGTTATGGTCCCGCATAGGTCCATGCCCTCAATCAAGCTGCGCCGACACTTTGGCGACCTGTATGTGGGGTCACGCAGGCAACATTGAAGGAGCCATATTTTCTTTAAAGATTCTTTGATGTTGCAATGATCTGTTGTCCGAGCTGTAATAAACGTTGTAAATGTACATTTGACAGCTCCTGAGGTTGCTTCACAATAAATCAAGTCATTAAAAAGATTTTGTTATGAAGCAGCTGCAGTGTCGACTTGTGCACTGAGGTGAACGACTCCTTGTTCCAAGAACTGTGTCTACTGTAGTAGCTACAAATTTTCAGCACTTTTTTGTTTTAAAATATTGCACGAAGAGAAGAATGTATGAACACATAAAGGGCTACAACTGAATAAAGAGGTGGAGGCAACAGGTATTATTGCAATTTGGATTATTACTTTAATGCTCTATCTATAATCGAGTGAACATGTTTGATGTGCCCTTGCTCTTGTATGGAAACAGAGTGGAAACTGGCAGAGTGCAGTCATCCAGCCTGGTGAAAACTCAACACGTGTTTCACATATATTGCATTTTCCAACACATCGTTTGGTGCTTCTGCTTCTGAGCATGCATTTCAGCACTGCCACTCTGCTTAATGAGTACACATGTGCATGCTCCCTCTGTCACACACAAACAAACACACTCTCGCACACAAACACCGTGTCTCGTGCTTTTGGTTGCAGATGCCACACAAATGCACATCTGTCACGCTGTTCAGTTCAATCTTACATGTTCCACTTTAATTATTCAATAACAATTTCTTAGTTTGGTCATGTGTGGTGACATAGATGGTGTTCCTAAAGCACTGCCAGAAAGACAAGCTTACTAAGTGATTTATCTTGTATTCTCACTCAGCAAGCTTGTGTTGAGTCACTTAAATTCGCATTACAGCGCTGCACACGTCATTATCTGCAAATTTCAAAGCCTCACAGGACAAACAAGAACTCAGAAGTGGATCTCAGCATGATACATGTCTGCCCATCTTGTTTCGATAACGATTTAGAAAAGGGGCTGGTGAATGATGCCAAAGTAGTCAAACCAGTGTAAATCATGTTTGTGCATGCGAGCTGCGGTGACAGAAGACAGTCTTACACAGTGAGATCACCTGCTGAGGCTGATATCAGTATTACTCACAGTTTAACCCTTCACATTTTTCCATGTTGGTCAACAATCTGGCCCCTTTCTTCGCTCGCTCTTGTTTAAATTGTATTTTGACCATCAGGTCTGTAATAGCGCTTCATAGCTGCCAATGATGATGATTTTGCTGCAAAACAGAGGCAATTATTCTGCCACAGCCCTAAATGTAAAAAACTGGTAGTACCAGGAAATGTCTTTTCTCAACTTGTCCTTAACTTCCTATCGGACAGGACGGCCAGACACGCCCCATGAGAGTACAACCTTCCCTTCTTTCATGATATAATTCACTTGACACCAGTGTTTTGTTTTGTTCTGACACTGTACAGGAAGAATACTGTCCCATCAGACACTGCTGCTCTCTCTCTCTCTCAATGGACCCGATATCGTTCTCTCATTCTTTTTTCCCCACATGAACATCATTTTTGTCATTCCCTCTCTTGTGTCTGTCTTTTATATTGCGATCCTCTGACTATGGACAGTCTCTGCTTCTCTACTCTCTGCCTCCGGGATGTAGGCCCTGGTTTTGTGTGTGTCTGTGTGTGTGTGTGTGTGTGTATATGTAGTGTGTGTGAATCCCCTCCAACCCCATAGGGGCTTGTATATGAGTCTGGCCCTCTCTGTCTGCCATTGTTATGCCAGCTTTGTGCCTTTGAGCAGCTGTGATTGTGTGTTTATGCCCATGTATGTGTGTATGTGTATAATACGTCCATGCGTAGGTGTGTGTGCCGCCCGTGCATTTGCATACCGTATGTGTGTACATGTTTATTGTGTGTATGTAAGTGTGCGTGCAACTCTTTTCTGCCAAGACCCGGCTCCTCTCTGTGTCCGTCCATTGTGTCCAGTGTTGTGTTCAGTGGCTCTGAGCATTTGGCCGCTATAGAGAACAATGTGGAACAGACAATAGTTGGACAATAGATGGGATACTCTGTGGTGCATCGGGATGAGACACCTAGCATGTACTTACAGCACCAGGAGTTTGAGTGCACATCACAGTCTGTTCACATCTACCTCTCCAAACCTTTCTGCCAATCTCTATTGTGTATAAGATGTAATGTCCTAACCATGGCTTGTAATAAAACCTCATTAATTATGCAGTATATTATATTGCTTAAAAAGCATCAGGTCCAAACCTGACTGGCAGCCAAGGCTCTGTGTGTGTGTGTGTGCGTGTGTCTGTGTGTGTGGTATTTAGCCATCTAGCCATCATGCTATATATCCACCCTCCCACTCCAATGACCTCCTTCGTCCAGCAGAAGCCAACTGGCAGCTTGACATCCTGTATCTAAAATCTATTAGTCATTCTTTCTCCGTCACTCCATCCGTCTCTCTGTCTCAATAAGCCATCAGTGGTTTTGGTTCTGATCCAAATCAATCCTGTTCTGACACTGACCCGAATCATTCATCTCTGCCCGCTGTCTCTCTCTATCTTTCGGCCTCTCTAACAGTGGGAGTGTGTAGTCAGCTGCCAGCTAGCATCAGTCAAGTTGTCAGGGTCTGGCTCTGGGGCTGCTGTTGGCTTTGAGGGGAACTTCTGCCATGGGTTTCTCTTAAAGTCTGTCCATAAACAGCCTTGATGCACTGACGGCATTTAGCAGTGTTGACCTTGTCACATGGTCTTGGAGCAGAGTTTTAGGCTGTGCGGGCAAAACTATTTCCATGAGTAGGGACTATTTCTATCATAGAAAGAAGTTCTGAGTAGCTCCAGTGAAAAAGTCTGTGATTGCCCTTTTAATGTTCTGTTTTATTATGACACGTATTTCAAATGGAAGAAACTTTAAGAACAACTTAACAGCAGTTGAGTAGATGACCTTTGGAATGTTCTAATATACTAAAGGAATTTATCATTTTCATGTATATTAATTTCATAGCTATTGTCTTATTTGGCTGTGTTGTTTACCGTGCTAGTTTTATTATGAATGTAGGAGCTCTTATTTTGAAGGCACAACGTGGGTAGTAAATAAACAGTAAACGAGTATCAGCATGAGATACTGAGCATGCCAAAAGTAACATAATATTGAGATTTTGGAGTTGTAACAAGTTTGAAAGTGAGTGTGATTAAGCTAGCAAGGATGGTACATTAGCTCAATGCACCGGGATTTCTGCTGTGTTAACCAGCAGTTAACATTCCTTGGTTAAGTTGGCTTTCTCAAGAAACTGCACTAATGCAGTAGCTACAGTAGCCCATTTTAGTATGCTTAAATTAAGAAGATTGAAAAAAGACATTTCATTTTAAGTTAAATATGTCTACGTGTAGCACTAAGAGCTAGTCATTTTGGTAATTTAAGTTAAATGGTGGTAATTCACAATTGGGGTGTAGCTAGTAATTCTAGTAAGAGTATGTTTTCAATTAAGATATTAGAGTTGTTGTGTACAGAACATTTTACAGAACATTAAAACAATGATTCATGCTGTAACGCATGCTATAAGCGAAGATTTTGCTGATTAGTGGTTCTCACCTTGCTGCAGTGATGTAGAAATGTACTCCAGGGTGTTTAAGTACACCATGACATCCCTGGTTGGTGTTACATGTGTAACAGAGCACACATTTATCTACACCCAAGAGGTCCAACAGACTTTCCATGTGTGAGTGAGTTGCTGAACGCCTGGTTATCTTTTTCTTTATAGAATGATTAACAAAAAAAACGTATTGCCTTTCACCACTGAAAATGGTTTGATCACTCATATTACATTAATTATTGCACTATTCTATTTGCAGTACTCCTGCATTTTAGTCTTTTGTTACTCAAGTGGTTGGTTAAGCTTCCTCGCTGGAGAAAAACTCCTTAGTGCTGATGTGGCCAGTATGGTAATGCGTAGCATGAACAGCTGTTTCAGGTATATAAACGCACAGACAGTGATATCTCACTGAGACACAGAGCTACATCTTAGTGTCTGGCACGTATATTATTCTGAGGCGTTTGTGGTCTTTGAACATAATGCTAAATCACACAAGTGCATTGTCTTGACCTGTGAATCAGTACTGTGTGTCTGGCAAACAGCTGGCAAACTCTTCAGACTCTGTGCCAGAGGAAGTAGTTTCTTCTCCAACTTCTAAGCACAAGGATTAGCTAACCTTAACTATCATCATGTTCTCCACTCCAAAGATCTGTGTCACATAAAGTTAAAATTAGATTTTGACTGTGTAAGAGCAGCTGCATCTACACAACGTAGATGGTATACTTTAATTCCCATCTTCTCTCTTTTGTTTGCTGTGGTTCATTTTATATTTTTTTCTCTCCTGTCCTGCAGCAAATGTCATTTACCTGCTGTCTACTCTCCAGGAACTACAGAAAAGACTCTTACAAAATTAAGAAAAGATTCACTACCTCACACTCATGGCGTCTTCCTGTTGCCCTCTCCCTTCTCTCTCCTAACCCCCACCATTTCCATTTTCTTTCTCCCACCTTCCTTTCCTGTTTCTCTGAGATCAAATACAATCTATCTACGCGACATGACAAGCAGTTAACAGCTCTTGCAGGCCTTCAAGATTAAAAAAATGTAAAACTATTCTGCTTTTTTAGACGTATTTTCCACCAAAGCCGAGTCTCCTCCAGATTTAATTGGCCCTATAAATAAACTGTTCTGCTGCAAAAGTCGTTTAGGGGAGAGAAATGGAAGGGAACACACACAGAGAGACAGAGACGGTGAGATGCAGAGATAGAAAGACAGACAGAGGAGACAGACAAAGAGTTAGGGTGTGAATTACTACAGAAGATGAATGTAATTCTCTAAGTCTTGCCTGAGCAGTGTTTAGACAACTGACTTGGGATGCAGACAGACAGTGACGGCTTCATCAGAGCAGCTGAGAGGAGGAGGGGTGTGTATGCATCTGTGTGCGCCTCACAAGTAGACAGAGGTGACAGAGAAAAACAGATGCAGAGTGAGGAAAAGACCAACTTGCAGAAAAAGGGAAGAAGTGAGATGCGGGTGTAAAAAGAAACAAAGACAAATGTTTGTGGATTTTTATGCAATTGTGAGAAAATAAACATCTTACATTGCAACAGTCTCACAGATAATACCAATTTGGCTTTATTTAGTTTATCATGTTTGCCTTTTGTTGAGGCTGTCAGCGATAATCTGTAATTTCTGAAAAATAAAAGAATATTTTTTTCGTACAATATGGCCAACAGTATGCAGACACCCCTGGCCTTCGCACTGCAATGTGTTCACCTCAAAACATAAAACCTAAAATATAGGATTGCTTTTTTGTGAGAAGTTGCTCCTCTTGTGGTGTTCTGGTCTTTGTTGAGTGGTAGAATGTGTACAAATATTCATTTTGTCATAAGGAAGAGCACAATAAATAAAAATATGCTGCACTGAGAACAAGCGCATGTCACGCGAAGAGGAGAAGGATTCTGCGTTACATTGGTTGTGGTCACAAGTAAAAAAAATGTGAATGTGTGTATACATGAAAACATTAGTGTTTATGTGCAAGACATTTGTATATTAGCATGTTTGTGAATATGAAAAAAGTTGAAAGAGAAAGCAAGCACAACTGTGAGATGTATTTGTGTTTGTGTGTGAAAGACAGAAACAGAGTGCAATCATTGCCGTGCAGGGTGTTGACTCTACAGGGATGTGCAGTAACATGCCGTCTAATTAACAGTGTCCTCTCGGTGGTGAGGCTGGTTCCCACAGCCCCAACAGCCATGATTAAAAGAGATGCTCTCAAAGGATGGGAAGCTCTTCCAATTCACTCCAGATACTTCCTGGATGGTGTCCATAAACAATCAACCATCTCATCTTGACCAGAACGGATCTTTTAATGCCCTGTCTCACTCTGTGACTGGGTCTCTCTCAAGTACGCACACACTTTTCTCCGACTTTCTCTCTCGTTCCCTTCATCTGTGCGCTGCTTTTTTCCCCTCTTTTACCACAAACACTCGTTCTCTTCCCTCCCCTCTCACTTCTCTCACCCTTGCTGTTTGCCAAGGCTTCACATCAAAGCTGATGATTGGTTTCGAACTGTTCAGTAGGCAGTATTTTATCCTGCTTTGTGTGAAGAGACCAAAATAATCAGCATGAATATGGAAAAACCTGCTTCTATGGTAATATCCGGCCCAGTAATATCCATATCAGTCAAACTAACTTGGCTTAATTTGACTTACATACAAACGGATGGCAACACTTTACTCCAAAGTCCCCTTGGCTTAGAGTCACATTGTAAACACTGACTTTGACTTATGTGTATAAATATACAAACTTGTCAAGGTTGTTGGCTCAGTGCTGAAATTGACTCATGAACAGAAAGCAACAATTTACTTAATTTCTGTTGTTTTCCTGGAACCATCTCCACCTCCTGATGTAAAGTCTCTTCACCTTGGTTTGACTCCTACGTACACTACCACTACTCAAGGTTGTTGGCTAAGTGTTTTGAGGCTGTTTTAAGAAGTTTCTTCAGCAACGTCTCCCACTTTACTTAATAGTAAAGCTGAATTAAATTAGTTTCTTGTCCTTGGGCTCAGCTTTTCTTAAAATACAGGTTTTACATGCATTTAGACTCCCTGTAAAATAATATTTAAACATTTGATTGTAGTATGATTACTTTTATGAACCAGGTTGATGCCCACAGTGTTGACACTTCTGAGTCAACTGGGTGATGATAAAAGCTGACAATTACTGACAACTGTAAGAGAGTAAGTCCTGGTCAGAACAGAAAGTGGCATTGGTAGGTTCATCCGTCGTCCCTGTGAAATCCACATAGCAGTTACTTGCAGTGCTACATGGTGGACTATTGTATCTGGCGAGCTAACAACTAACATGCTAGCCAGCTAGGAACATGCAAGCTCGAGATACTGGCTTGCTAACTGACAGTTTGAAAGCTAGCTAGCTTGGTTGCTAACTAGACAATTATTTAACAATTTATTCAAGACACGCATTTTTTACTATAATCTCTGTCTCAGCTGTCTTAACTCAGCCTCTTTTGTAGAGCAGTTTATGCTTAGTTATATCAAAGTGGATGGTGCAACAACAGGGAATGGCTATAATATGTTCCACTGTTTTGGACTCTGGCTCTCTGTTCCCTTAGAACCACACTGTCAAGAAGGTTTGCTATTAGTCAACACCCCAAATCTATGTGCAGTTCTCCAAACTTGAGAAAAAGGTGGATCTGCTGGTCTTGGTAGTTCAATTGAAATTTGTTTTGTGGCTTTTGTAAGATAAAAAATAAGAAAGAAAGAAAGATTTTCTGGAAAAAAGGCAGGTTTATTCAAATATGAAAAACCCAGTAAATGACATGTACATTTATGAAACATGAACAATATGTTCTGTAATGGCACCGTTATTGTGGTGAAATAAAGTAGCATCACTGCTGCTGACACTTCAAATCTGCCAGCTGCAGTGTATCATACCAGCCCCAGATTAGCAGCTACAAATGATCCATTTCAGTAAATTGCTTCCAGCGTGCTTGGGCTTTAACTTCAATCAAAGTCTCCTACGAACCCTGGCCTCACTGGTAAGCTATACCCTGGTTTCATAAATTCTGAGGTGAAGATGACAACCAAGGTATCTGCCATTTGGGGTCTTCACCTCTAGAAATAATAAGTTCTCAGTAAGCATATTGTGATACTGTAGTATTAGAAGGAGTCCCTATGGCTCAGTGAATTAAGTCCTTCACAATCTTTGTCACATTGTTCTTTTTCCTGTTGCTCAGTGAAATCAATTAAACAGAAATTTTTCTTATGAGGCAGAAAATAAAGGGAGAAATACAGAAAGACTGTAAGATTGAGGGAGAAAAGGGGAGGGGAAAAGACATATTTCCCTCAAAGATTGATAAAAGTGAGATATTTCTGTAACTCCAGGCTAATTCAATGAGTAGTGCCAGATCTCACTGGGGATTTACAGGCCTGGCTTCAAAACAATTAGCTGGAGAATGGGAGCCGTTTAAAAGACAAGGAGACGAGGAGATCTTAATACAGCTGTGGGTATTTCCCCATGGAGGAGTCATTTTTACAACCTCCTTACAGGGTCTCTCTCACACTGTAATACTTCTAGCCAATCTCCTCTGTCTCATTTCACACAGAAGACAATTTTCCGAAAGCTGCTGTGGGGAAAAGAGAGAAGAGAGGAAGAGAAAAGGAGAGTACTGCAGACAGAAAGTGAGGAGAAATAAATGAGATGTGAGAGTGTGAGGTCTGAGAGTGTTAAGCCCCTTTCCCACATGGTATATCCCCCGTTCAGGAACATTTCCCACATTTCTGCAAGCTTTAACAGCGAGGCAAACAGCAACAACAAAAAAAGACAGAAAAAGAAAGAAACACACCCAAAGAAATAGATAAGGCCGGGCAGAAAGCAGGCTGTGGATGTCTAGGGAGCTGGAAGATTGAACATCCCTCTCACTTTGAGGACTTCCTGCTTGCTGCCCTCTGTATGCCGAGGGCCAATCAGTGAGTCCATCTGTCTGTGGGGGCCAATCAGTCAGAGCACAGAAGAACTAAGTCAGCATGTCCTTGTCCACACAGGTAATCAAAGACACTGTTAAACCTCTACCACTGTGAATGGCTATTCACATGTTCATGAAACCAGTTTTCCACGCTGTAGCATTCACAGTAGAGGCTGCCTTGAGGTAGCTTAGCTCCTTTTCAAATGGCAGTAGAACTGCGGACTGAGTTATTGTACTCTGTTAACCCTTTGACTTTAACCCTGGGGGCTAATGATGTTCATGTTGAAGTGCCCATAATTACCAGCTTCCAACTTTCACATTAACATTCAAGTAATTACAATAAGGAATTAAAGCTGCAAGCAGCGTTGAAGGGCCAACGTGCGCAGGTCGGGGCGTGCTGCGGTCGAGGCGGGCGGCGGTCCGGGCGTGCGGCAGCCGCCGCCGGAAGCGTTCGAGAAGGCTCGCAAAGCTGAAACGATAGTCTCACAAAG
>JAVQJL010089398.1:0-22878 GCA_036024295.1 Nannoperca obscura | reverse complement strand
CTTGACTCTATTTTCTATTCATTTCACAACGTATGGTGGTGAATAAGTGTGACTTTTCATGGAAAACACAAAATTGTTTGGGTGACCCCAAACTTTTGAACGGTAGTGTATATATAGTAGAGTGGGCGCAATTTTTAAGTATGGTAGGGGCGATGAGGAGTGCTTTAACCCTCCATAATCATGACTGTTCAGGGCCATCTACTGGCCATTGTGAGAAACTGCATATTCGAGTATTTATATTTAAATATTTTATTTATTTATTTTACTGATTTGTGGTCTAGGTGTATATCCTAAAGTTATCTACTTATTCAACCCTAATAAAAAAAATTACAACCCTAACCTAAAAGTAAATACGGTATTTAATCTGTCCTTATCATGGTGATCCATCGTCACTAGCGGCGAACACAACCTGGGAAAGGAGCAAGGCTGTCTGTGAGACAAAACTCGGGGCACACAGCAATTTGTCATCATGTGACTTTGGCGTAAACAGGAAGCAGCTGATCTTGACTTCACTGCCTGCTTCTACCAAGTAATGTACTACTCTATTGTTAAAAACAAATAAAAACTATTGTCTAAAATTGCTTGAATTTAAGTAGCCGATCTACCCTGTCAGGGTAAGTACACGGTGCACTCCTGAATTTTAACTTAGCTAACTAGCCGTTTAGCTTGGCGAAGCTATCTGACATTTATCTGGACTGTCTGCCGTGCTAGCTAATTTAGCATTAGCTTAGGTGTTTATCCGAAACAGAGAAAAGAGTTTTAATAAAGTTAGTAAACTTTTTATAAATTCTCGTGAGTCTTATAAGCTCATGCCCTGTTACACATGTTTGACCTGTTCGTCATTTAAGCGTTTAAACGTGCCTTTTGTAGTTATATCGGCTTTCTGCCTCAGTAAAGCTAAGTGACAGCTAGGTGAAGATATTTGTTTGTTCAGGAGAGGAAGAGGAGAGCTGCTGCGGATACAGACTAGTCATCTGACTTGCAGCTCAGAGTAATAATCAACGTCGTGTCTGCTGAGGGGGATGTCAAGCACAGCAATGAAGAAAAAGGTGAGTCATTGAGGCTAATCATTGACACTTTGTAACATTAAGCAATGAAGTACATTTGTTTAAGTGCGGTACTTTAGATTGAGGTGCTTGTACTTTATTCGAGTACCCAGTCTTTTAAAGTTGGAGCTTTTCGCTGTTTTCCAATGCCTTAAAATGATTCCTGCAGCTGTATTCATACCCACCATATACATGCATAGTTATGGATTAAATGACCTAACATAAAGCAATTAACTCAGCTCCTGCGACTAGCTACAACATTACAATGTGCTTTCACGTTAACGCACAAGTGACCACATAATGTAAAATTACACTGATAGGTAATTCTGCTTCATAATGAGTGCTTTTATTTTAGATACTTAAAGTGCATGATAATACTTAATACTTTTACTAAAGTAAAAGGATAAATATAGTAGTTTTACTTCTAAAGAAGTGTTTTTACATTGCAATACTCGAGTCAGAATATTTCTTCCACCGGTGGTCATACGAGGAGAGGAAAGGATGGACAAGATTTGAATTTCAGTGGTGGTCTAATCTGTTGCATTTGTGCTTTCAGGTGTTACTGATGGGAAAAAGTGGGTCTGGAAAGACCAGTATGAGATCAATCATCTTTGCCAATTACATAGCTCGAGACACACGCCGCCTTGGAGCTACAAGTAAGAATGAGTACTTGAAAGAGGTGCTACACAAAGATATGTTTTGATGCTGGGTGTCTCTTTAATCTTGTGTATGTGAAACTATTTTCATGCTTTTGTTGAATGTAGTCGACGTGGAGCACTCCCATGTACGGTTTCTTGGCAATCTGGTTCTTAACCTGTGGGACTGTGGAGGGTAAAGTATATTTTTCATTATTTGCCATCTTTGACAAATCAGTGTCTTCCTTCGAATCTAAAACCCTCTGTGAAACGTTACTCTGTGCTTCCTTTGCCCACCAGACAGGACACGTTCATGGAGAACTACTTCACCAGCCAGAGGGACAACATTTTCAGAAATGTAGAGGTGCTTATTTATGTATTCGACGTTGAAAGCCGTGAGCTGGAGAAAGACATGCACTACTACCAGTCGTGTCTGGAGGCCATCCTGCAGAACTCCCCCGATGCTAAAGTGTTCTGCCTCGTTCACAAAATGGATCTGGTGCAGGAAGACCAGAGAGATTTGGTAAGCGTTGCAGTTTCTATTCCATTATTAGTCCTCCTCTCTCACATGCACATTTTTGCATCACGCAGAAGCTTCTAAACATGCAGAAATTTGACAGCCATGTTCCCAGTGTCACCAGACACACTGCTGCTACTGTCTTTCTTTGGCACATTTGGTGCTCTTAGTGATCAAACCTTATTGAAATAATTTTACCTGAAACTGACAATCATAAGACAGATTTGTTACCAGAATAAAATGACTTTAAACTATTTTATAATATTTTATTTGAAGGCTGTTGTGGCAATCTAAAACCCCTGATGCCATCTAGTGTCAGTGAGATGATGGTAATGAAATACTCAAACAGAATATCTGTCTTTACCTCGAGTTCCTCAGAATTCTTTATTGCTTGCAAGCAAGAGTCACCTCATATGTAGCCTACACGGGAGAGACTGGCTAACATCTGTTACAACACACTGTGCAATAAACATATCCCAAACAAGTCACAGATAACCTTCCTGTTATAATCCCATCTACTATTCTTAACTATGGGTCAACAAGTCCTGCTTTGTGTGCCCTTTATCTGATCACAGCCCAATATCCTAGTTTGATCAAGAGGGCAACAATGAACAGTACTCAGCACATGACCATACTGATGCTGTTCACCTCCTCACTCATCCTTTACATCCTCTTAATAAGATTACTTTTCCAGTCTTTTACCCTTAAATGTTATTCTGATGTTTCACAACAATCACAATTCGGTTATATGTCAATACATATTTCATTTCTAACCACATGAACGTTTTAACACCACAATTTCTATAACAAGGTTCACTAGATTAACCCCTTCATTACAAATAATGCAATGAAATCATGACTGTGACATGAATCACAGTCAAAATTGACCTCTAACAAAGAAGAGTAGATAAATTCAATGATTGCACAATATTATATTATTTTTTAACCACCATTAAAGCTGGTAGCGATAACAGCAGCATGCTTGATTTGTTGAAGAAAGCTGTAGAATGAAAGCAAGGTGAGGTGGAAACATGTGATTGGATAATGAGGGGATTTTTTTTTGCTGTCACCTAAGCAAAGATTTCACCAAATACACTCGCATGAAAGCACTTTGGTCATCTTGTAATTTCTAACGCGAGTATCTGTGATTTGACAAGTTTTTCTGTTCATCACTGTTTCTTGAAATAAACAAACCTGCTGAACAACAATGAATCCTCAGCTTGTAGTAAAACATAAAAAAACTGTCAATTTAGCTTCCGGTCTTGATTACCATGCTCAATTAGAGAAAACAAGTGTTATTAATGTATACATTTAAAGACTAATTTCTCTATTTGTGTGGTTTCTTTATTTGTTAGTGCTGTTGAACTAAGGAAGAGTACTAAAATCCAATCGCTTTAATACTGTTGTTACTGTTTTCACAGATCTTTAAGGAGCGTGAAGAAGATCTGAAGAGACTGTCCAGACCTCTGGCTTGCACGTGCTTCAGGACATCAATCTGGGACGAAACCCTGTATAAGGTTGGAACCAATGACTGGTTGTGTGTTACAGATGTCGGGTAACACAGTTGACACCGTTAGCAACATTTATTTAAATGTCTTTGCAGGCGTGGTCCAGCATAGTGTACCAGCTCATCCCAAACGTCCAGCAGCTGGAGACAAACCTGAGAAATTTTGCGCAGATCATAGAGGCAGACGAAGTTCTTCTGTTTGAGAGAGCCACCTTCCTGGTGAGAGCAACCACTTTCCTCTGGCACGACAGCGTCAGGGCAGAACATCTGGATCTAGTAATGAAGGTCTTTTTGTTGTTGTTCTGTAAATGTAGGTGATCTCCCACTATCAGTGCAAAGAGCAGCGTGATGCTCACCGGTTTGAGAAGATCAGTAATATTATCAAACAGTTCAAACTCAGCTGTAGGTAAGTTCACTCTGTAAATAGTGTCACCTTCACTTCGCACATAATCTGCTGAATCTTTACGGTATTTCAGATTTTTTGATGTTTTTTCCCCCTAGTAAACTTGCAGCCTCTTTCCAAAGCATGGAAGTGAGGAACTCCAACTTCGCGGCCTTCATCGACGTCTTCACCTCCAACACATATGTCATGGTCATCATGTCGGACCCCTCCATCCGTAAGTAGCGAAGATGGCTCTGCAGCGAAGTTAAGACACAAAATCAGCTTAATAATAATTTTTAAAAAAAATTCATGTCTCTATTTTTCCAGCATCTGCAGCCACTCTCATCAATATCCGCAATGCTAGGAAACACTTTGAGAAGTTGGAGCGGGTGGATGGACCCAAGCACAGCCTGCACATGCGAATGCGCTAGCCGGTGTGTTTGTCCCAGTGGATCCTCTCAGCCAATCAGTCCACAGACCGCAGCTGACATGTTGCGGCCCTCCAGCTCCGACACATATGAGCAGCCCTGCACTGTGTCCTCTATAACTTCACATTCAATCACAGTTACTACGGGAGAAATCATTTCTTTTGGTCTAATTTCTACAGTGATCATAAGTATCTTGATACATTCTGTTGAAATATTTGCCCCAACTCGACACATTAAAGTAAAATGAATAGCTGTGTTTACTATTAAGGGGGCGACCTTTGCTGTCACACTTTGTCTTATACAGTAGATTCATTCACTCCATGCAGTGAATCCCAGTGATCCGGGGATGTGATCTCCAAATGATAAGCAGCAGATACTGTTTGATTTTCAAATGCAGTTTGTAAGCTGTTACACTTTGAAAGTACGAACAATATAGTTATATTCAGAAAAAAATCATTTGTAATGTGTTTCTTTTCCTGCTTTTATATTTTGACAACTTACCACTTGATCAACATTTACAAAAAGGTCACATTTATAGTACATAGTATGTTATGAACAGAAATACATATTACTACATATTTACATATTTACTGTTTACTGCAGCTTCTCTGGCCATAAGGCCTTTTGACACTGCAGCAGCTGTCCATAGCAGCAGGACATATGGTGGCAAATGTTTGATGTGAGTGTGAGTGTGAGTGTGAGTATGAGTGTGAGTGAGAGAGAGATGCACAGGCTAGTTTAGTGCACCTGTTAAGCATGGCGTGGACAGCAGTATATGTGAGGATGGAGTAGAATGCATAACACCAGTTCATTTCAGTGATTTTGACCATGTGACAAACAGCTGAGTTAAGCTTGTTTTACTTTCCTTTGTTAGTATCTGAGTATCAGCACTTAAAGCCCCTGAAAACTTGGCTTCAAAACTAAAGTTTGTATAACCTTAAACCTTCATGACTACAGGAGTAATGATCAAAGATATAAACATGGGGCTAAACTCTGATTGGTGCACAGAAGTATGTGACATCACCTTTATCTGACTGAACCCCTCCCACTTCATACCAGAAAGAAGAAAAGAAAAAAAAAGAAATGCAAAAATATCTCTGTCCAGACTCTGTTTTCAGCGCTGCCTACCAAATTCCACCGAACACTTTTTGTTTTCAATAAAGCATCTTGCTGCAACACAATATATATTCTGGATCCAACATTTGAAAATGCTGATAATATGTATCACACTGGATTACCCCTGAAACTAAGCATAAATCACCAAGTGCTGCATTTCTTCAGCCTGTAGGTAAACTACAGTTTTCTCTCACACATGCACTGCTGTGACTCGTGCAAAGTATTTTGTTTTTGTCTTTAAATCTGACAGATTTGAATACATTAGTACTGCTTTAAAATGTGCAATTTCTGCTGTTTTTTCAGTGATGTATTAATATTTACTGGGAATTTCATATCTCACATTAAGGTTGTATTTAGGCCAATATTGAGATCTATGTACGGCTGACAACAGAGGTTTGATATTGTAGTCTATCAAGAGCTCTACCTGTCATGTGTCTGTAGTCATGCTGTTTGAACCAGCCAATGGCAGGTACAGTAACTGGAGATTTGTCCGTGGCCCTTGATCCCACCCACTCCTTCAGGGTCTGCAGGAGATATGCGCTCATAGCCTCCTGCCTCTTTATTATAGCCAGCTCTGCTACAGAGGCATTGTTCCAGCAGTGCTTATCGACTGCTCATGTGGTTGAGTTGTATCCTGGAATGCAGAGGCTGAATAACTGGAAAATCCCCAGTCCCTAGTTTCAGAGAGTGAGTCTGCATTATGGAAAGGGGAATAACTGAGAGCCATAATGGCTTATTTATTTTAACATGACTGGTAAAGAACATTTTATAGTAAATAAAAATCTCACTAAAAAATAGAAGCAACTCCAAATTGCTTATGAGTCATATCACCGGAGCCCAAATCATTTTTCACTGCAAAAACTCTCCTCAAATGTCCCCCAAAAGACAAAGTAGGGAAAAAAATGTCAAAAGATTGTCATGATAATCATCGTTGTATTGCTCATTCAGATCTAACCTGGAAAATAAGGACAGCAGAAAACAATTGTGGTTGTTTACGTGAACTCAGCAAATCACTTTCCACCATCTCTCTTTGGACTTTTTCCCCAGGAGGAGTAGCAAGAGACGAGGTGTAAAGGGCCAGAGCACAATAAATGTCAAGAGAGCTAAATGCACTGATGCAACCTAACACAAGGTGTTTACAAGTCACCCAAAAACTAAAACACCCAGCAGTTTGCAGTGCTTTTAAGTCTGAAATCTCAAAAGTGACATTTAAACATCACTGGCAGGTTTTTATGTACTTTAGAAATAATTCTCATTGGTAATGTGTTATCATTACCTTAATTTAGCTTCATCTGGGAAGTAGCCACCATTTGAATACACATTCAACTCACTGGTTTTAACATGCAGACTGCATAGGCATAACAGTGTTGTCCACTTTCTTTTCATGTTTATTGACATGCAGACATCTTTTTACACTCAGCTAAACTGATCAAAACATTCTCACAGTGGAAGTTAAAGTGTCATGAGGTTTTTTCTATACTCTTAATGAGTCAAAGTATTTCAGGAGATATGGATCTAAAATCACCTTAGTGAGACAGTTAATGTTTTGATCTTGGGCTCTTTTTGTCCTCTATTTGCACATTATTCCTATGCAGAGACCCATCTGTATGGGCAACAGGCCCAGGATCTGTTTCATTGACCGTCTCTGCATCTGCGTCCACGTCATCTCTCGAAACTGCGCCACAGTCCACTTGATTCAGCTGCCGCTCGAGCAGTGTGATGCGCTGCTTCAGCCGTTGCTGAGTGTGTGAGTATTCGCTGAGTAGACGGGCAAAGCGAGTCTGAAGGGTATCCAGAGAGGACTCCAGCCTCTCCACCTTCTCCTCTGTGTCCTCTTTGTGCAGCCCGCCGCTATGTGCGTTCTCATCCAGCAGGCCCTCCTTCATCAGGATCTCCCGGCCCCTCTCCTCCAGTACTGTCTTTGCATCTGGATACTCGGCCACTGCCTCCATCAAGTCGTCCTTAGAGAGGCAGAAGAGATCGGAGTAGCCCAAGCTGCGAATGTTGGCTGTCCGGCGATTTCCCATTTTACTACCTTTAATGTTAAGAATGCTGATTTCTCCAAAGCAGCTTCCAGCGGTGAGAAGAGCGTACTGTGTGACTCCGTCATCAGCCACCACAGCCAGCTTCCCCTCTTTAATGATATACATCTCCTTTCCTATGTCCCCCTTTCTGCAGATGTAGTCCCCTGGACTGAAGACCTGTGGGCGTAGTTTGAGCACGAGCTCCACCAGCAGTCCTGCCTCACAGTCTTGAAAAATACGTACTTTCTTCAGGGTCTCCAAGTGTACATTAATAGCAATCTCAGCCCGCAGTTTGTTTGGCAAGTTCTTTAACACCTCCTGCTCGTCTACTGTTTTCTTGTTGGTCCAGAGGTAGTCAAACCATTTAATAACACGTGTCTCCAGTTCTCTGCTGACTTTGCGGAAGTGCATGTAGTGTTTGATGGCATCGATCTGAGCTTGAAACTCGGCACGCGTGGCATTCATGTTGGCAATCATGGAGCCAACGTTTCCCACAATTGTGGCAAAGATCAGCACCCCGACAAGAAAGTCAAAGATCACAAATAGGAACTCTTCATCTTGCACAGGTGGAGGCATATCTCCAATAGTGGTAAGAGTAAGAGTCGACCAGTACAGGCAGTAGATGTAACTCCCAGTCAGGGAGGAAAACCCAGGACTGGAGGTGTTTGGGAACACCCAAGTGTCCGAGCCAAATCCCAAAGACTTAGATATAGCGTAATAGATGCAGCCGTTCCAGTGAATAATGACCAGGATGTAAAGCACCAAGTTGCAGATACGGAAGATGTTGGGGTAGTTGGTGCGTGTCTCGGTGCGGTCAAAGAATTCAAACATGCGCGAGAAGCGCAGCAGACGGTTAAACCTGAGCTGTGGTGTGTGGATGCCAGTGGAGATGTACGCCAAGTCAGTGGGCAGGATGGACACTACGTCCAGCTTAAACTGTAACGTTCGGACGTAGCTGTCTCTAAGCTTGGCATGGTCCTTCACCAGCAAACCTTGTTCCAGGAACCCTGAGACAAGAAACAGAGCACAAATTCAGATGAACAGTAATCTCAGCTCACTGTTGAACTGTTCAGCAGCTCATTGTCTTGTTTTGACCCCCAGGCAACTGTTTTCAGTGAATAATCTCTGATAAACCCTCTGTATGCTACCTGTCCAACACCAAACAGCAGATGGATACAGTGGTTTGCTGGTGAACATAGGGGAGCATTTTGCAGCTAAAGAGCCAGATCTCTTTTTCGTTCTGCTCACTCCAGAATTTTTTTTTTATTAATTCAGCTTTAAACATTTTTATGTGCTGTTTGTGTTTGCAAACATATTCTGTTGAGCATAATGTGAAAGACTCAGATTGGGTCATCAAATCATTGCTTAATGGGCTGAAAGTGAAGGTGGAAGGTGAATTATTTGAAAGATAATTATCTTTGAATAATCATATAAAATATAAGCACACGTGGCTTTTAAGGCTTCGCCCTCATGTTATGTAGCCTAATACAACTACATTGTGTCATGAGACCAGAAGCGGTATTTTAAAATATTTTTGATAACCTGTGCGAAGTCGGATGCAAGTGTCTATTATATACACAAAGTCAGAGAGGTAGTCCAACACCAGCCAGCAGATGTAATTTTCCACCTGTAACATGTCAAAGCATGCCCTGTGAATATAAAAAGAGAAAGGATTTACTGCTCCAGTCTAACAAGTGGACGGTAGACCCATTCACTACATCCATCACTCATCTCTCGAGGCTGCAGGGCCCTGATGGATAACGACTGTGATGTTATTACCTTGCTACAACAATGAACCAGTTGTAGAGCACCGCTGTGGCGATAACAAATAACCAGTGGTAGTAGGCATTATCGGATGGGGACACCACAAACAATTCCCACTTTTTCCTGAAAGAATGGAGAGCATTGCAAATAAGACACTCAGACACAACTGTGGCTCAGCTGCTTCTATACAGAGAAATAGAAGCAGCTGCAATATATAAAGCAATGTAATACAACAGTTCTGCAAAAAATACTATTATATTCAACAACTGAGAAAGGAATCTTTTGTTTGTTTGTTTATGTGTTGACTCATTCTGGTCAGCCAGTGCGTATTAAAGTGCACAGTAATGGTTCAGGGTAACAGACAGGCAGGCATACTTAAAGATCCCTTTGGCAGTGTTGCCATTGACATCTGGTTGCGTGTTGCTGATGCGGCTGGGGGCTGTTCTCAGCTCAGGGCCACGAAACCGCTCCAGGAAGGAGTCGGGCCGCTGCTCCTCCTCCAGCAGACTCCTGTGTGCCCATTCTCTCAGTCTCACCACCAGGGTCACAAGTCTGTCAAGCAAGTAACATATGAGCTTTGTAAAATTTTAAAATCATGTGTGAATCAGAGCCTGAGTTAAAACTCTGGTCGTTTAGTCTGGCAACACCTCGTAATATTTTTAATATCTTTCTCAGCATCTATGAAAAGAAAACCATGACAGTGACACACAAAGGGACACATCTTCAAGGAGCCGCATAACAACTCACAACCATGTTTAAAACATCAAACAAATTGCTGTTAATGTACGTCACCACCAGAGAGAGGACTGGCAGTCTCACCAAACACCGATCCTCCAGCACAAATACACCTACAGCTGTCAGTGTCTCTCACAGCATCGGGCAGTGGAACAAGACAAAGGGTGGTGGAAAAATCACTTACATGTCTTTCCCTTCAGAAAGTCAATCATCTAACCAATGAGACTACAGTCTCAAGCAATCATAATTAATGTTTAAAATACTACAAGGAAGCTTTACATTTATAATTAATTGTTTGGGAAAAAACATCCTCAAAGAAGAAGTCTTTTATTTTGGCATTCCAGTGTATGTTTTTGGATACAATTACTGCCTTTGTAAAATATTTCAATTTTTACAAGTTGTTTAATCTATAAATTAGTCTAAAAATCTTTCTATAAGCAATTTAAAGAATCATCTGTCAAACAGGGCTAGAGATTTTCAGCTTATAAACTTCTTTTCCTTCTTTTTCTGGTACATAAAGTTTACCTGATGCACTATGACCAACATTTTGGTCACTGATGTCTTTATGAGCTTGAATGTGTACTTTTATCCAGCCTGTGAACTTAAAAAGACTTGAACAAAACACCTTCTGTACATATTTTAAATTTAGAAACAGTTGTGGGCCAGACTCTGATCAGTCAGTTTCTGAGAGCTTTGTGCAGGAGGCTGACGTGCTGCAGCTGGGTTGTGAGAGCTTTACCTTGAGATAGCGCCGTTCCTTTCAAAAGAGTTCCTGGAATGGCCTCTGTGAGGGTCAAGAGCAGCGACTCTTTGTAGCTCTGAGGATGTGTCATCACAGACAGATGGCACCCTGGGAGTTAAGAGCAAAAACACACCAGGAAAAGCTTTCACTTTTTTGTAAAAGCACATTCTCTGCTTCTCTCAAACTAACCTCTGAGACAAGAACGTCCTAACACATGATTTAAAAGTTGCCGTTACCTGCTGAGCATACTCTCGGCTCTCTCGATCTCCTCCTCCAAGGTGGTCTTCACTGACTGATTTTGTGGCGACCTGTCTCTCCCCGCCACCTGGCCCGTCATCTTCAGATCTGCAGGCGTGGACAAACACAGCCTCATTTGCAGTCATCTATTCTACGTGACTGGGATCGTTCAACATGTTTTCAGTTGAAAAACAAAGTTTTCAGTTTTTCTGCAGTGACACTATGGCACCAAGTGTTTATAGTCAACAGAGAGTCTCTGGGACTGTTTATGGTGTGCATGACGGATTATAGTCATGGGACAGGAGGAGGGGGACGACTGGGATTGTTTGCCACAGTCCCTCACCTGGCCCATCACACAGCAGCTGGTTGCTGTGGTGACCAGAGCAACTGCAAGATAAACTCAGTGACATGATACTGATGCTGCATTGTTTCAAATACAATGTGGACGTGATGGAAGTTCACCTAAAGTCTATTTTTTCTAAGCACAAAAAGTAGCGACCTCTTGTCCCCAAAACACGAGGGTACTGACACGATTTCACCCTCGACAGCGCAGACAGATGACAAGGTGTTTAGGCGACTGTTACCATTGTGTGACTAATTGGTGGATCATTAACGAAAACACACACAGTCAGCCTCAGCTGCTCTCCCTCAGGAGCCGCATCACTTAGGAAACCGGGATGCTGACTGAAAGCAAAGTGCGTCCCGAATGTGACATAACTGCACAACGGATACTGGGTTCACTAAACCAAACTGCAAAAACAGGCACTTGGTATCACTTTATTTTATGGCTCCATAATAGAATCCCCCAATTATCTCTTAGAAAGTTTCCTAGAAATAACATTGTAATTTGGTACAAATTATAAGATGAATTTCAATTAATTGCTAGTGTAATCTAGATATTTGTCTGCAGGAAAGCAAACAGTTTAACATATATAAATATGTACTTGGGTTTAAATTGTACTTTTCTTTTAGAAAAATTCCTCTTTTCCCTATAATTAGTGCCAAATGACTTGACTACTATGACTTGGATAAAAAATTACAGTGTTATTTTAATTAAACCTAAATAACATTTTAACATTTTTCTACAACTGCATATAAATATTATGTATGATATTTTATTGAATACATTGTGAGATAGAGCTATTTGTTTATCTAGCAACACACAGGGCTGTAAATATCAAATGAAACACAGTTTTACTCAAATATTATTAAATTAACGTCATTGCTCTAAAAAATGTAATCATGAAATTGTATTCTAAACAAATTAGCAAATGCTATTAGTTTAAAGAAAAGAAAATCATGGATGAATAAATCAGTTTATTTAGTCACATTTATTTTTACCTTTAGTTTTCTTCAGGTATTCCAATAAAATTCTTAAGGGGACTTCACACAGACACGCCCAGAGCAGCTCTTCCCCGGCCAATCCATCCTCAGTGGCCACAGTGGATGTTACGAGAGGAAAACTCCAACTGCATCCAACACTCCCTAAAAAACAATCACAAGTTCTGTTCTTGCAACATTGTCTGTGAGCCTCCTCTCCAAGTGTGCAGGAACACGTCGTCCACCTAATCCGAACACATACAGGAGGCTGGCAGGATGGGAGATGCAGGGCGGGGAAGTCTCTGAATAGTTAAGAGCCCAGATGTCTGCTTTGGACTGAGGAGTCTTCTGGGAAAGCCTCTTGGCAGTGCCTTCCCTCTGCATGCCTCTCACACTGGAGAACAGTGAGAGACAGCACAAAGAAAGCAGACAGTTCAACAGATGATCTCATTTGTTGTGTTTGATGTTCAGCTTTCAGTCAAATATTGATAATATTCTTATTATATTATATATTTTGAATTTTTATGGTCTTACATTGTGTTATTTTTGTTTCCACTATGTTCACATTTGCCTTGCAGTGCATTGACATGTTAACTAATATTACTGCATTTACACTATTTACTTGAAATATTGGCTTGCAGCAGTTCAAAGTTACTAAGTACATTTACTCAATTTCTGTTCTTAGAGAGATCAAATTATCCAATATTTCACAAAAAGCAAGGAAGTACAACTAATGAATACAAATTTGTGTAGCAGAACTGTTTTTTCTTCTATCCAAACCCATTAATCCTCTTATGAATCCCTAGTGGTTTGGAGCCACTGCATTAAACACCTTGCTGTATATCACGTAGCCTCTCCTCGACCTGCTTCAGTGGTAAAATGCTGCTGAAGCATTGATGGATCAGTGTTAATGATCTCTGACTAATATCATACATAATAATATATATCTGTCACATTTTTTCAGTACTTTTTCTTTTGATATTTTATGCACATTTAGCTAATAATACTAAGTACTTCTGTACTTTTACTCGTGTAGGATTTTGAATGCAGGAATTTTAATTTTACATTGTTGTATTGGCACTTTTACAAAGTAAAGGTTCTGAATACTTAGTCCACCACTTGACTTGATATTTTGTGTAACATTAGACTATTATTTATATACATTATATTTCCTTAATAGTAACTGATTCTTATAATGGTCTCAGGTGTTTGTGATGTGGCGCTCTCTTTATAAATCCAAACTCTCTTCCCAACACACTCTCTCATTCAAATGAAGCTTGAAAATCCAGATGATGATAATGAAAGCCACAGGGGACAGCGTGTCCTCATCATCCAGCTCTCTGACAGTCTCAGCTTTAATCAGATCCTTGGAAAACAGGAGGACTGGAGACCTGCTGAGAAACCCTTCAGGGAGTAGAGCCCAAGAGGACTGAGATTCAGACCAGTGAACAGTAAACTACAATCTGCCACCGCTATCCCCTGTTGTACTACAAGATTGTTGATGGACTGTAAAGAAAACCCTGCCTGTTAACAAGAGAGAAGAGAGTTAACAGATTATGTGTCAACGGAAATCTCTTATTATGGAAACATAAATATTACAACTGTGATTTTCTACAGAATATTTATCTGGTTAATCACGAACCACAATTTAACGTATTCTTTCTTTATAACCTTTGTCATGTTAAAGTCTTTGTAGAAACCTTAAATTACTGGGCTCAGTCCCAGTGCATTTCCTCTTGGGAAGAGACTAAACAGTCAAGCATCAAAAAGCAACAGGGGGAGGAAACACAAACAACAATAAATACATATATTCTTTTTTATGGGGCTGTATTTTAAACAGGTACTGTTTTACAATGAAAAAGAGTGAAGAACATAAAAGCAGGATAGCCATAAACAGATACTGAGATAAGTGAAAGGAGAAGCAGACAGCAGTAAAAAGAAAATGAGGCGAAAGCTTGAATCCTAAAAAAAAAATCATAAAATCTGCTGTTTTCCACCGACAGGTTGCTCTACACTCTCATGGTGCTAATGGAGAATATCTGTCACTGTTGGTTTTCAATGTAGAGGAGTTTTAAATTTGAAAATAGTAATATGTCTTCCTATTGGTCCACGTCTTAAAAAAGCAGTTTATACACGTATAACATTTTGACATTTTGGCTTTGACTTTCTTGCTGAGAGTTAGATACCACTCTCATGTCTATATGGTAAATATAAAGCAACAACCAGCTGCCCTGACAGTTAGCTTAGCTTAGCATAAAGACTGGAAGCAGGGGGAAACAGCTAGCCTGGTGACCTCACAATGACGACAAGACTGGCACATAATCCCTGCAAAACTACAAATTGGTTTCTGTATAAAGGAACTGTGTTAGTTTGCTTGTAGGTGGATGCTACCTTTTGACAGAGCCAGGCTAACTGTTGACTTACAATACCATAGTTGGACATCTTGAAAATATGAAATCATGACATTGGTCTCATCTTAGACTTTCACTTATTCTTATTTTAAAATTGTAAAAGAACACTTTTCTCCATGAGATGTGGAACTCTTTGCAAAGAACATTTATTCAAAGTGTCTACAAATGTGATAAACAACTTCAGAACAGAATTCAAGTTGTAGTTGAAATTGAAAGTTTCATCTAAAAAGAAATGAAAAAATATACTGTAAGTAATATTAACTATGTGCATTAAAACAAATCCAATCTGAATATTTGATTGACTATTATTATTCAGTTAAGATAACAGCGGCATTTGTGGTCAAGATGCGTTTTACAGAAACCAGAAAGATGAAAACACATGAGCACTTTTCAAAGTCATATTTATTGTTACATGTAAAGCACTTAGAGTAGACATGAACACGAGACCAAATACAATTTGGCCATTGTCGTAGAGTATCATGATACTGGAATGAAGTAACGGTTTATATTTGGTAATGTTGAATACAAAAGGGAAATCCTCAAAGCGCGAGTAAAATTGCAGCAGAAGCCAGGAGAGTCCAGTCAGCTTGCTTTGCATCCAACATAACAGACAAAAAAAAGAAAAGAAAAACAACAACAAAACAGAGGTCCAACACAACAAAGACTAGACACCCCAGCATTCACCGCACGTAATAATCCCAAGAAACAAACAAATGACGAGTACAAGAACACAGACAGTACATCAGGCTGGTCATTATTATAATTTGACCTATTGGCTTCTGTATGCAGATATGTAGATGTAGATGTCCAGTTATTAAGACATGCTTTTACTTCATTAAGTAAGAGGGAATGTTTAGGTTTGTCAACAAGTGCTCCACCTAAACATCACGTCCCTCTGACTTTTAAAAAATGTATTCATAAGTATGGTATTTAGGAATGTGTGTTGCTTAGCCAAGGATATAATTTAATTATCAGTCTGAGTAAAAATATGTAAACAACCTTGCAGCTGGAAATATGCATACTCGCTTTAAAAAACCCAGCATTCTTATGCATTAATCAAGAGTTTTGCATATTGAAAGTAACAAGTTGCTTTCTGTAACATGAGACCCATGTCTTTGGACATTTTAGTATTGTGGACTCACTTTAAATAAGAGGACAGCACATTATTCTTCAGTAAACACCTCAGAGGCGGCAGGGATACATGCAAATTTCTGATGCATACCGTCATGTTCTCATTCCAAAAAGTAAAAAAAATATCTTTCTTCATTCCTTCAGTTGGAGGGAGCTCTTTCAAAACGCTAATGGCTTGTGGGTATGAGTTTAGTAAGTGTCACAGTGATCCCAGCCAGTCTCTTAGACTCGCTTCATCCCCCGACCCATCAAGCAGGCGAAGACTGTCATCACCATTTTGGGCTTGACCTCCACGAGGTCTTCTGGGAGAGCGTAGACACGGGCTCCGATCTTCCTAGCCATAGAGACGGCATATCTAGGAATGACGGAGAGGTTGACTCCTATAAGTTCACACAGAGTTAGCGGAATAAAAATATTTTTGGGATAGAAAGTCTTACTTGGCATTCTCCAGCTTGTCGTTTTCAGAAAGGCTGCCGGTTTTTATCAGCTCGTAGTTGATGCTGCCGGGCTGGATGGCGTCGATCAGTTCCAAGACTGCCAAACTGCTGCTGATCTCCTTGTCCTGGCCATCACACAACACACAGATTAAGGATCTAACACACAGGCATGACAGACTGACAAGAATATCCATGTTTCCATTCAGTTGTGAACCATATTTTTAGCAAATTGTTTTAAATGTCACAAAAAAGAAATGCGTTTCTGGCAACAGGTTTGGAGGGAATAAACTGGGCTCGTTGCAAAGCGTAGTTTAGTCAGAGGTTGGCAGTATAGCCCACGTTTGACGCATAGCTGTTATCCCAAAATTTTTTGCACAATTGAGAAAGTTTTATAAAATCTTAACATTTTCAAACAGCTTTTCCAATGAGATACTTCAAAATGGACATAAAAATAAGTTTATGGAAACAACGGCTATTTGGTTTGTGCGACACTGCATGCATGTAAATGACAAACTGCCATCTTTAGCGCATAAATAACAGCATTTTTATATAGCAAAGTTGTAAAAGCTGCTTATTTTTCACTTTTTAAAATCATCTTTCTTTTTTTTTCTTTTTTTACATGGAAGTTCATTCTTGATCTTGCGAACTGCATGTGTAACAAAATCACCTAAGCTCAAAAGGTCTACTGGATAGCTTTTAAGACCATGAGCTGTAGTTTAGAGCACATCCCAATTTTTTTTTTTTAAGTTCCATATCAAAATATTTAATTTTATTTAAAGTTAATCTAATCAAACAGAGGACAACCCGGTTTACCTTAAAGCTTGCAATCTTGGTTGATTTTCCAGCCTCCGCCAACGTTTTATTCACCCACTTCACAATGATGTCATCGTTTACTTTCTGTCCATCACCCAGTTCCTCCAGTACATTCAACGTATATCTGACAGAGTGGAGAAGCAGCATGTTTAATATGCATATGAACTGAACACTGCAGTTATTTCCCCCCCCAGGTGCTCAAAGACCTCAAAACATTCGAACATTACTTAAAAGAAATTTTGCATTTTAAGAACAAACACTGAACTTTAAATGCGCACGGTCACGTAAAGCAGCCTTGACGTCTGCATTGCTGTGATTTTTGTGCCACTCAAACCTGGAAAACTCTGACACAAAGCGTACGAAGCAGTGGGGAACTACTAAACATGTCAACACACACCCTTTGTGACGGGGAAGCAGAGTTTATGGAAATGTGGTCTTGATTTGGAGGAACACACACATTAACAACACCACTGGCATGAAATGGAGGTTACCAACTACCAGCTCTACAGTAAATATACAGAGTTTTCACAATGAATCTGACAATGTAAACAATGGTGATTGTAGTGTTTCAAAATACCACACATAGACATACTGGCTGAAAAACAAAATGTTTTTTGGATACAGCTGCATTCATTTAGCAACAATCCATACTCATGTACCCAAATATCCAGAGCATGATTGATTCATTTGTTTTCCCCAGAAAAGATCAGTAATTCTTTACTTTTACGTCTCCTGGTCCTAGAAAAATCCACACATTCCAAACCTTAAATCACGCTTGGCACGCCAGGACGGTTTATGTTTTTTCTTGCAGACCAAAAATGGGATGGGATTTCTATTTTATTATTTTCTGAAGTGATTCCTGATGGGAGTTTGCGTTTCACCTTCTCATCAGCTGCCACACCAGTGCCAGAGTCAGGGTAGCGTTGCCATCGTTCAGGTCCTGCCCGCCGATGCCAACGAGGGAGAACTTTGCCGTTTTGCCCAGTTCCACTGCATAGTTACAATTCTCCAACTAGGGGGACAAAACAAAATCGTTGGCACAAGACAGCCACATACTTTCTTTCTTAGGAGGATTAAAAGGAATCTGATTTACCTTCTTCATGTTGGTTCCCAGCTTGGGGTAAGGCGGCTTGTTGACCTTGTTGTTCCAGTCAACGGGCACTTTAATCTTCTCATAGAGTTGTAGGATGATCATGGCATCCTGCAGGTCTCTAGAAGTCAGGAATGTGTTTCATTAACATTAAATAAGATATAAGAGAAGAATATAAGATCACAGCTGTTATGAAATCTCTTCAGCAAGAGTGAGATAAACATTTTTCTTTCTGTTGCATTTTGTTTGTGGTACGTACCCATACAGATGATTGACATGTGGGTTCACTCCCAGAGAGTTCATCCAGTTTCGGAATGTCCTCTCTTCTCGTGTCTCACCTAGACAGCAAAGGATCATGGGATTTAGGAGGCTTTCAGGTAACATAGCTGGCGGCCTTAGCATGCAGCTTGTCTATCTCATCAGAACTCAATAGACTTAGTGTCACTCTGTTAGCTATATGAGCAGAAGATCTGGTAAACCAACTATGACTGACTTGTTATAAATAAATGTTCTACATTCTAACCAATCTATCCAGTAGGAACCAAAGTTAGGAGTGGCTTGTTGCCACATCTAAATAATAAAATTTGTTTTTGTGCTAGACTAGGCCTGCAGGCCAGTAAGTACGCCAACATAAAACAGCTGTTTGTTCAGAGCTGGTTCTTCTCAGGCTGTAGCGTTAAAGGCCCTGAAGAGTTACTTTGTCAGTCAGCGCCTTAGTAGCGATGGTAGGCCCCACACAGTCCTGACGACGCAGACTATTGAGCTTTTGACTGAACTCTTAATAAATAATTCTTACAGTAAGGATATGTTAATACTAGATATCAGAAAAACGGACTTCTTCGGCTCTCCATACCCACCTTCCAACAGCCCCCAGTCAATGTCCTGATTCTCTGGTTTGGTCAACGCTGGATATTTGTTGAACAGATTAGCCACAAAGGCGAGATTGAGTTTGGGGTTTCCACTAACGACGTCAGCCGGGGTGACAAACTGTCGACAGCCGAGCCTGTCGGCCTGCTGCAGCATTGCTTCTGCCCTCTTCATGTCGTCTTTCTCCTGAACAACACACGGACCACACACACTCCGGTCAGAAACACTGCACAGTTGCTACCATGTGGTGAAGATACTCAACTGCCAGCGCTGATAGAGTACTTACACTGAAGCCTGCCATGTTAATGTCGATGCGTGGCTGATCTTCTTCTGTGCCTTTAGGAGAGATTTGATTCAGGAGGTGGAAATAGGCCCTTGAATCCTGGAAAACAATGAAAAGAAACAAAACCAATCAGACTTCTACTAATGAACAAATAAGTAAATCCACTGTGTAACAGAATTATAATTTTTGTTGCACTCTAAGTGAGGCTTTGATAAACTTGATACTAGTGACCAACTTTTACTGGTTTGTATTTTGTTTATCATCTGCTTAAATCAAGTATTTAAGATGTTTTGGACTTCTCCAAATATTCAGTAGAAGCTGTGAAATTTCTTCTTTTTTTTACTTTTAAAATTTAATTTTGGAGAAGCCAATTGCATAATGTTAAGAATACTTTTACTTACTACTAACACTAATGAGAACAGAAATAACAAAGGCAAGGGATCTGAGAAACCGTCTGAATTCTAAGTACAAAATAGTCAAGCAAGAGACAGCATGAGAAAAACTACAAAATACAGGTGCAGTAGCCACTCATATACCTGTCTGGTTGATTTATAGAGTGGCCCGACGGTGTACATTTTCCAACCAACAAATACTGTACATCTGACATGTTGATTGCTTTTATTTATCTGAACTTCCTTAGTAACAGACATGTTGGCAAAGAAATGTGAAAAAGTTTGCCAACGTTAGCGAGGCAGAAACATTACCCGTTAAGTCCTATTTTTGGAGCAGTGGAGGCGGATATTTGAGTGAGTTTGTGCAAACACAAACATGCACCGCCTGGCCCAGTGTGCCGACAGACACCCATGTTGCTGGACCTTGTTACTAGAGAAGTGCATGGAAATAAATAAAGAAAACCCACAGACTCTGCCAAAGAACCTTTAAACCAAAACGTTTTATCCTTTAAGTGTTGTTATCTGGTTCCCCTGCCAGCATCTAGTGTTTAAAAGGCACCAACTGGATTCAATGTTAGTGAGCAGGCCCACCTTGATGTCAGAGCTGAAGTTGTTGATCTTCTGCCAGCCAGCATTTTCCAGGTGAAAGTTTGCCCAGCGCAATAGCAGTTCTTCTGGAGACAGCTTCATCAGGTCCTCCAAGGTTTCCCCATCTCTCAGCAGTGCTGCCAGTGCTGTGGAGGGGTGTTAATGATCAGTTAAGCCGCTTAACAGACCAGGCAACCCTAGTGATGGGAACACAGACTCAAATACATGTTATGTAATGCACAATCATCATTGTTCTGTACCTTCATTTCTGCTGAGCTCGATGTCAGCAAACAGACCGATCTTGATGATCTGCCACAGCAGGCCCAGCACCAGATGGGGCTTCCCCTCTCTCAGGTCTAAAGCACCGATGTTCACCACATGGCAGCCAATAGCAGAAGCGGAGTTCAGGGCCAGGTTCAGATTCTCCTGCAAGATACAAAGCATCAGCTGTTGGAAACTTTGCATAAAAAGTATGAGAAACAGCAGCCCTGACATACGGAACATTTAACTGACCTGTATTGTAAACGGTGTCAGCTTCTTCTTGTTTATGGTCCTCTCATCGATGGTGTCTGGCACTGACAGGTTGACCATTTTGCTGTGCAAATGTACAAAACCAAACATGACATTTTGATGCAGCACCCACGTTGTAAAAGAATACAGAGATGTCAAACCAAAATGTTCATTGGTTGCAGAAGATGAATGTTTGTGAACTAATGAACTTATCTATTAAAAGGCAAAAAGTGAAAAGAATTTAACTTTTCCAAACACTGCTTCTTACTTCAGTGCTGAACGCAATGTAAAATGAATATATGCAGGTTTAACAATTGATGAAATGGCAATCATGTAACAAACATGTATCATATTTGGTAGCTTCTTAATTAGCACGAGTCGATCTTCATGCTGTACACACGTGTTTAAAAACCCTGTTAAGTTAGCTTTAGCATGTGAACAGCGTTTCTCTTTGTCAGGCAGTTTGTTTGAAATATGTTCAGACACAGATGATGTCTGTTTGTTGTTCCATTTAAAAAAACGAACACGACTATGTGCAGATTACTTGTAAGACTTTGTTTTTTTTTGTTGAGAAATGCTAACTGGCATTAAGTCTAATATGACCTTTCTTTATAGCAGTGATAATAATATTTGCCTATTTATAGCCAGAATGTGATCACAACATTAAGTGCAGTGAGATGCAGGTATGTGACATTTATTTCAGAAGGGTAGCTAAGTGAGGGAGGGGAGGAGCAGTGTTGCTGACTTGAAGTGAAAACAGGAAGTCTCACCAGAGTACTATACCGTCTCCGACAGACGTGAAGAGAGAGTCTGTGTTGGGATCCATGGGCAGGACGTGCTGGCAGTCGGGGTCTTTTTCCAGAGCAGTGTTGATCCAGTTCACAAAGGCATATCGCTCCTCCTCTGTAACGATGATGTACATGCATCAGGTAAAAGCAAAACACCAACAACATAATGAGACCGTGTCGTCCATATTGACTGATTTAAGTAGGTCACATTGTCCACTGTGGGTTTTCTTCAATGGTAAATGGAGCATCTGTGCAGAGGGTACAAAGTCAGCAGTTGATGGAAAACATTAGCAGTGACTAGAGAAAGGACGGGGAGGACGTCCGTGTGTCTTACCAGAGAACGAGTGTTGTGTTCCTTCGCTTGACAGCTCAGACGTCCCTCCAATAGCCAGGATGCCTTCTTTTCTGTTGATGACCTTGCGAAAGGTTTTTGCTATTTCACTGCCCCTCAGCTCCTGGACGATCTATAACAAGACCAAAAAGGAAACTCAGACACCAGTCTCCACTATGCTTCAACATTATTGTTGTCATTGAATATTTAAAGACAAATTTAAGTACATTTTAATTTGTGGATAAGTAATCAAATTGTAGAGTTTAACAAAGTCATTGCTTCAGCCATTTTCTAATTAAGGTGACAGTCAAAGATGTTGTAATGCATTGCATTATATTGAGAGCTGTTATTTTAATTTCCATACATGAGAATATTAGAACCAACACCACTAACTATATGATAATAACAATAGTATCTCTGTCAACAAAAACTGAAGATTATAGGCATCATTAAAGTAGACTTTATGGCAGCATAGTTGTATTGCATTAGATTGTATAAGTGTGCCTAATAAAGTTCCCAGTGAGAGAGAAAAAGTGTGTATGTATGTGTATGTATATATATCTCTCTCTGTATTTCTATTAAGAAACCACAACCTCATCAACCACATGTTGAGTTATTACGCCAATTCTGGTGAATCAATTTATAAGACTTTCACAGATCATTTGTGCTACCACAAATTACTCATAATGTAAACTCATTATCTTTTTTTTTAAAATAAATAAATAAATAAAAATATATATATATATATATATATATATATATATACACACACTACCGTTCAAAA
>JAVQJL010089396.1:0-17054 GCA_036024295.1 Nannoperca obscura | reverse complement strand
AAGTTAAGAGTGTTTTGGTTATGAAATTCATATATATATATATATATATATATATATATATACTAACCAGAAATTCCTCTGTCTGCTATTGGAGCAGCACAGGATGAAATCCTCCGTGTGCTAAAAGCAGAGGAGGAAGAGGATGAACGTTTTGACTACAGGCCAATCTCTAATCTCCCTTTCGTATCTGAACTCAGTGAGGTTTGTCTCACATAAATCTATTGCTTATTTGTCCATCCTTCTTATGCACTAATTTCACTTTGGTTTACAGTCTAATCACTCCACTGAAACTGCAGCAATCAACATTCTTAACAGCTTCCCAGCTGCCACTAAACCAGACAAATACAGAAATGCTATAAACAAAATGTAATTGTAATAATAATTACAATAACATGAAAGCTGTGTTCAGTGTGTGGATTTGCCTGCGCATGTGCATCCTTGTGTGTGTGTGTGTGTGCGCGCGCGTGCGTGAGCACAGCAGGTAGACAGCTCTCCACACTGACCTATTTTCTCAGTCAGACACTCCCAGAGGAGACCAACATCTTTTCTCTTTTCTCTCTTCGTCTCCTGAGACGAGAGAAGGAGGAGGGGAGGAGATGAAGAAGGATAGGAGAGTTACATACCACAGTTCATATCGGGAGATAGATTGGATGAATTGAGACAGAGACACAGATGGAGCGGGGACAAAATCTCCAAAATGTCAGACACTGGTAAAACAGCTTTATTATCTCAATGACACACATTTTTTATCTTATCTAACGTGGCGGTATAACGCTCCCAAACCACAGGGGGACATGTTGATTCTTAATTACAATGAAAACAGTGAAAGTCAACAGTCAGTTTTCATCAGCAAAAGTGATATGCTGTTTTCTTGGAGGCTTTTACTTAAAGTGCCTAAATGTGTGCATATATTTTTAATATATGTGACACTAGTGGGAATCAAACCTCTAACCCTGTACAGTGCACTTGTGAGGGTGCAATGTTTGTGTGTGTGTTATCTGTAGGTCACTTCCTTTCTTTGCCTGCCTCTCTTTCTCAACACATCAGTGCTGTCTGTCTTTTATTCACCCCATCGCTCTATCTCTCCTTCATCTCCCCCTCTCCTGCCTCTGTTTGTCTCTGTCCATTAGGAAGCACTCAGGACTGGTGGTCGGGTTGAAATTGAGATATAAAGTGATTAGGCAATGGATGCATTTCTGATTGCTATGTGCTTTTACAATATCACAGTATGCTTTTTCTCCCCTTCAGTATGAACCCACTCAACCCCACAACAAAGACAATTTTATACACAGAACCAGCAACACTTAATAACCAATTTACCCAAATTGTACTAGGGTATGAATGCAGAAGGCATTACCTTTACGTAATTTAGCTTATGTAGCTGAAAACAAATGTAAAATGTAAAATGTTACATTTATATTTGTGCTAGTGTATATTTTCAGCTGCTGTTGTATTAGACTTTACTAAACAGCTTCCATGAGTTCCAAACTTTAATGCTATATCCTGTATTTTAACTACAATTTAATTGAATTTGATTTAAATTCAATCATGTCAAAAACCCCTTTGTTGTGCAAATATGTATATTTCTTTGTTTATTTTGGCCATTCACATTCATTTTTTCTCTTAACTGTTCTGCATTATTCTGTATCTACTTAAAGGACAATATGACATTTTTATCTTCCACTTGTTTGAAAATGTAAAAAAGTTTGGAGAGAAAAAAAATTACTAACTGTTAAAAGCAATAAAAGACAATTTTTTTCAACACGCCTTTGGGGTGTGAATCAGCAGCAGTGTGATCATCACATAGTGAGTCATTTTGAGATGCTGTAGCAGGTGATGTAATACAGCTGTGTTGATCATGAGTGATGTTTTGTTGTTGTTTGTATAGGTGACCTGACTGCTCTGAAGGAAAAAACCTTCTCCTTAAAGGAAGGAGTGACATACAGACTAAAGATAGACTTCAAGGTAAGATGCACAGAGGTATTTACTGTACATTACAACATGGATGGATTACTGTGTGTCGATGGATGGAATGAACAAACAGATAATCAGGTATTTACTGTAAGTGATAAAGAGATAGACCGTGCTGAGTAAGCCACCATGTACTATTCAATCAAACCACAATATCAAACCAGGCCATTATCATATTTAATGAGTCTTTCCAGGGCCTATTCGTTTTATAGTGCCAGTAAGGACTCGTGCTAGAAAAGCAATGTGTCTTTTAACGTCAATAAGTTCTCAAGTCTGACAATTGATTCTTTTTTTATATTTCTCAAATTAGATATTCATTACTTTTAAATGTCTTTGATTTTAGCCATGCTAGGGACATGGCTACATGGACGATGTCAGTGACAATGTCAGTCTGTCAGTCTGTCGCTCCACCACTTTGGCCTGAAATATCTCGACAAGTACGAGTCACACGAGGTCAAATTTTTGTACAGATGTTTATGGTTCCCCGAGGATGAAGTTTACTGACTTTAGTGACTTCTTCCCCTGACTTTTCCTTTAGTGCCACCAGCAGGCCAAACTTAACTTAAACTTAACCTGTGAAATATACCAACATCTTCTGAATGGATTGGCACAAATTTCTGTACAGACAGACAGAGTCCTAAGAACTTTGGTGATTCCCTGAATTTTCCTCTAGCGTAACTATGAGGTTCACGTTTGTGGTTTTCACTGGAATGTCTCGAAACTATTGAATGGACTGCCATGAAATTTAGACATTCATGTCCTCCGCAGGATGAATGGAAATCGCTCTGATGATCCCCAGGTTTTTCCTTTCCTTTTTTCAGTTTAAAATTGGAATTTGGCCAATACTTTGGCTTATGGTGCATCCTCAGCTGTACTTTGTGTTAGGGCTGTATGGACTAGTCTTGTTTTGTTAGTTCCAAATATAAAAAAGGTAGAAAAGAGTACAAATCCAGCACTGCAATAATGAGGACAGGGTTGCTCACTAAGTGATCAACAAGTTATCAAGTGATTAAAAAGTTGCACTCCATTTAGTTATAAAGTCCCCAAATCCCTCGCAGCTCACCTTTGATATAATGTACAAGCATGACTGCTATTTTCTGATGTTATAGCAAAAAGGGGAAATCAGTGATAGCTTTAATTCAAACTCATAATCCAAAACACCCTTCATGTTTCCTTTTTCCTCCCCTCCTCATAATCTCTTCATATTCTTTCCCTCTAATGCCACTCTCCCCAGCCTCTCTGTGTCTCTACGTCAATGTCTCATTTTTGTCTCTTCTTCGAAGCATCACCATTTTTATTGTGCCCTGATGTCACTTCTTACCCGTCCTCACTTTCTCATGCTTTCCTTTTATATCACAAATAAACCACACAACACTCACGTAAACACACAGCAGCTATTTCCCAAGCTGCATCCTCATGTCTACTGTAAATAAACACAACACTGGGGATGATGAGTGTACCCAGAGGCTAGAGAGGATGTTTATGGAACAATGATTATATTATGATTTATTAAATATTTCTATATTTGCCCAGTTAACCACAAGAATAAAAAAATGTATCAACAAACAACACTATTGACCCAGGGACTTCACTCAATTCAGTATTAGTTGTTACTGGTTGAAACACTCAGGAACCAGCTGAATACCAGATCATCTACCACCTCCTCTACTGGTCTGAGAGTGATTCACATTGTGGAAAATATTCTTGTACTGGATAGGACAATGAGATCTGGGTGAATGCTGCAAAAATAAATGAGGATTTGATCAAAGGTGATATGAGATAAGATGGTGAGAATTTTATTTGGCATAAATAGACAGTAGATAAATAGATAGTAGATGTAGGGACCAATATAATACACAGGTTCTTGTTGAAATAAAAAGACTGTATGGCTATAGAAAGAAAAGAGGTCAGTGTGTGTGTGTGTGTGTGTGTGTGTGTGTGTGTGTGTGTGTGTGTAGACTAGAGGCAGTTCTCGAGGGACTTGGCCCCGGAGGGAAAGGGAGATGTGTTGAGAATGACCAAATAGCTCAGAGAGTGAATGACTCTGCTCTGCTGGGAGGACACCTGCTGGACAGATGACTTCACTGCCGTCAACACAGCTTCACCCAGAACACAAAAGCTCATTCATTTATACAAGCGTTTTGCCTGATGTGTTCTTGAAAGCATGGAAATTGTCTGAAAATGAATTAACATCCAGCGTTTCACCCTAAAAGGCTATTTCAGTCTGGATACAGTTACAGTTAACAACGTGTACCTGTAAAATTTATTCACATAAAGTTATTAAAGGGTCTCTCCACTGATTTTACACTTGAAGTTCAGTGTATTCGTCACAAGGAGAACTACCCAGACTGTAAAGAAAACAGTACCATAATGTCTTCTGTGGCTCTGCAGGGAGCTCTCCAAAGACTGAAAAAACAGCCAAACACAACCAAAAAAAAAAACTCCAACCCTGAAGATGTCATAGTGATGTCATCGGGGTTATCTTTGCTTAGGCTTGAGATAATAAAATATATTAGGAATCCTGCTTTACAAACTGAAGATTGAAGTTGGAAAGAAGTGGACATTGAGAAGCTCTAATAAAGGTCTAATAAAAAGCAGTTGTTAATTGGTAAAGTTAAGTTGGGAAATGTAGTATCCACTGTTTTTGGAGCTTGACCCCAAACTAGGGACTAAAAGTCAAGTTTTCTGCTGCTTCAATTTTGACCATCCTTTTTAAAATCTTTGTTATGTGAGTCTCTCAAATGTATGGAAGTACAATACTAAAAAGTTAAAGCGAGTGTAGAAAATGGATGGATGGATATGTAGCTCTGGTCATAATGAACCACCAAACAGCTGATGAATTCACATAGCGTCACTATAGGTTTATGCTAACTTTGGGATGCCAGTTTTGTTGCCCACTGACAGAAACGTTGACAAAATTTGATGATTTTAATGAAACTGTGTGTGTCTGCAGGTGAACAGAGAAATCGTTGCTGGCTTGAGGTACCACCACGTGACCCACAGAAAAGGAATAAGAGGTAAGTTCAATTCAGCCACCAAATACTATACCTTGTTAACACCGTATACAAGACTACCCATCTAGTTTTTTCAATGATGCTGATCATCAAGTGACAAGAAAGTGTACATGAATGAGGGCACATACATAAACCTTGCTTATAAAGAGAATTAAGTATATGTCAAGTGCAGATAATGAAGGTGTAGTGCAATGCCATCTCTATTTGTGTTGTTTGCACCCCTAAAAAGTGTTGTAACTTCCTCTCACATATAACCAACCCTATTGTGAATAAATCATATGAATTTAGCTAATGTATAATTAATTATAATGATATATTAGCAATATGTGTTTCCACCTAATTTTCTACATGACAGAGATCCAGGATCGTCTCTTAACAAACTATATACCATAGTTCTTAAGCTCTCGTAAGATATTTGATGAACAGCTTTTATTTTTAAGTTTACAAATAGGAGTAAAAAATTAGGATGTTTTTTTTTTTCTTTTAAATATATATCACTGATTTAGCATTACACTCCTATCACATTGTTGGACTCTCAGTTGACAGTTTTGATGCAGCAGAACCAGAGATGTTGTCTTTTTTATTTTATACGTTCTTTTTTTTCAATACCTGGTGCTCACATTACCCACAATGCAAAATGTATTTTGATTGATTTGATCTGATTTTTTTCAGATTAGTTAGTAGTCCTCCACAAGACCTATAAACAGACATTGATGTGTAAAATCTCAGCAGTTCCCTTTGAGTCCAAAACAGCAGTATGATGAATTTAATACCCTGTTTACTAGGTGTCCATTTTGTATCTTCCTGCAGTGGACAAGGTGTCATACATGGTGGGAAGTTACGGCCCAAATGCAGAGGTGCACGAGTTTCTATGCCCGGTTGATGAGACACCCAAAGGCATGATGTCACGCGGCCACTATCAGGTCAAGTCCCAATTCATTGACGACGACAAGAACGTCTACTTGGCCTGGGAGTGGAACTTCGACATCAAGAAGGACTGGAATGAATGAGTGAGAAAAATTATGCTACTCTTCCCTTCTATCACTCCTGTTCTCTGCCTCCTCCCGCTCCTCTTGCTCCTTATTCTCCTCTTCGACCATTTCTTCTTTGCCTGTCAGATGTCCTGACGGGGACTTTTAGAGAAAAGAAACCCCTCTCTCTCTGCTTTCTGTCTCTGCATTTTTAATCTTCTTCCAGATTCTTCTACATCTCATCCATCCGGAGATGTAAAAAATATTAAGATTTTGGGATGACAAGTCTCCCTTTCCTTTTACTTTCAATATCCATTCTCCCACCCTTCCTTCTCATCCTGTCATGTCCGTTTGAGGCACAAAGGGAAATACAATAGCCTACATTGCATTAATACAAACATTCAATATCTGTAAAACAGACTCCCCCAAAGAGAAGAGATGAAGTATGTAAATACAGAGTGCATTTGGCTGCTCCGTAGGAATTGTGGATTTACATGTCAGAACATCTGTTAAAAAGTTTACCAGTAAAAGAGAGATAAAGGGGGAGCACAGAGGGCTGTGACATGAGGCAAAATACTGTGTGAAAGTATGCATAAAATTCATACTCCTTCTTTTACTCATTACTCCATCAAATCTGAACACACAGACATAATAAACATATTTTCAGATTTAATGTGTCTCTTAGAAATAATTTCTTCAGAACTTGTCGGAGAATCATCATATTTTTACGGTTTCTTCCGTAAGTAATCCAGTGATAGCTGTTTGTTCATCCATGTGTACACTGCAATCAGGAACGGCTAAGAACTAATTTGACATATGTTTAACGGTGCCAATTTGCCAAAATGTACACAAATATATCAATTTGTAGCCCACCGCATAACTTACTGAATCCATGGACACGTTATACTTCCTGTTTATATTCCCCAAGATATTATGGGAACTGTAGTTTCAAAGCTTGATGCAGGATAATCCCCCAAATAGAAGTAAGACAAAGAATAACAATCGAAGTGACAAAATCCAGTTGTCTCAGTTTTGTCTGAAGGGGAAGCCCACAGTGCCAGACTTTGAAAACTTATTTTTTATTTGGTACATCTTTTTGGTACATCTTTTTTCACAGTTTTTCAGGAGTCAGAAATGTAACTGTATGTGTCAGTTAGCTCATGTAATTTTGTTATAGCATATCTTTTTTTATCCCATGTCATAGGGTATTGATTGATTCATCTGTTGATTGATAAAGGTTAAAACGTTATAAGGAAGACATTTTTTTCTACATGTTTTCTCTTACTTTTATATCATAATAATGTGCTTAACCTAAATTCCATGTGTTCATGATCCTGCCTTTTAATTGCACTAAACAAATCAAACACACATGTACGTTTTGAAATTAGCAATTATACATCATCAGGTCTTCAGATAGTAAAAGAATGTTGTAGAATCCTATACTATAATGACCCTCTAATAATCCAAATATTGTCAAACAATTAATAAACTAGGATGAATCAAAGTGTACTACATGCATCTTTGACATGTTTTCTATCAGACTTAGACATAGTGTATTATAACATTGCCGTTTGCTTTCAAAGCACCAGTTTTCTCGAGTTTTTTGTGGAACTTTTTGAAAGAGCAGACTAATTAAAGAACTGTGTATATTGTAGAAAGAAATGCATGCATGTCCTTTAGGATTTGACACTCAGTAAAATGAACAAAATTACCCCTTTTTAAACCTCTCTTGTATACGGACACAAGATGTGAATAAAATTCAGTTTTGAACATTAATCAAACATTATAAGATGGTAGCTGAAAGATGGAGTACTACCTGAGAAGTATATAAGGGACAAATTAATTCCCCTTAAAAAATAAAAAAATATCATTGTGTTGAGTCTTTGGATATGATATTGTCATTGTTGCTGAACATATTGAACATTGAAATACCATTTGAAAGTGTTGTGATCTAAGACTAACTGTAAATGTTGGCTTGTTGGGTGTTGCATGGTTTAGCAAGATTCTCTCTTCCTTTTTTTACGACTTATTGTAAAATTTAATGTGATTTTAAAAAAGATACTGACGCAATATTCAGATGTCAATGGTTGCCATATCTACTGCAGATACAGTATTTACAGGGATATTTTTAAAGGCACAGACAGCTGGAAACATTTGTCTGTATCTAATGCCCCTGCCCCTGTAACGATCAAGTGCTGCATCCTCCAATATTAGTGTCAAATCTAGTATCCTGTATCTTTTATTAAAGGCAATTTAAACAACGTGTAAGATGTCTCTTTTTTTATATTTGTCTTGCATATACATAAAGCAATCGTTTGATATTTGGGGGGAATATGCTTATTTACTTTCTTGCTGCTAATTAGATGATACCACCAAGTTTGTGCAGTAATGAAGCTACATCCAGTCAACAGCTAGCTTAACATAGCTACCTAGCATAAAGACGGAAAGGTTGTTTTTTACACTTTGTTCAGATTACACAACAAGTTATTGCATGTTAATTAGTGAGCTTTAGAGGTGCTAGTAGGCAGATTGTGTTATATTTGGACACAGCCAGACTAGCTGTTTCCAGTCTTTGTGCTAAACTAAGCTAACCAATTGGCAGTAGCTTCAAATTTACCGTACAGACATGAGAGTGGTATCAATCTCTGCAATTAAAGAAAACAAAATTTCAAATTATTCTTTGAGAATCAAACAGGGAATGTACACTTTCCATTAACTGGAAAAGTGTGCAAACTTTGATTGTGATAATAGCTTAATTTAACATGTAAGTACTTTATGTACAGGCACATGCAAAATTTGTTACAGCTTTCACTCAGATACACCTGTGAACTCTCTGTAGGAATTAAATAAAATAAATAAGAAAATAAACGATAATTTTCTGTCTATTGATGATACTTAATTAAGTATACTTGTAGATATTTTATGATCACGTGTTTTATTATATCACATGATTGAATGGGTTAAAAATATGAACACATTAACACTATGTTCAACTACACTGTACAAGTAAAATGTGACACGCAGAAATTCCTTAAAAGGGTATCATGTCACTTTTAATCTCTCCCAACCTATATTGGCAATTTCTCATCTCCTGTATAAATATTAAGATAGTAATGCTCTGTTTCTATTTGATTATTTTATAACATTTTATAGCCGGTAGCCTATAGTTTGACTGTTCATGCCATTCAGTAACTTGAAGTCACATATGAGGATCATTTTGGGAGTGCAGGTAATCCAGGGCGCACACTGAGTCAGTTCGTTTTGTCTTTGTCTTTGTCATTTTGTCCTCCAGGACAGTGAAAACCATACTTGACAGCAGTGTAATCCACACCCTCTACTCAAGGGCAGCATCTATGACTGTTTTGCTGTCGCATATCTACTTGTCCATTGATAAAGCTCTTCATCAATTTGTCAGTGTTTCCATCTGTCCTATTAATCTGTGAGCCAGTCGTCCTCGTCGCGTGTGGTCACAGCGGTGGTTGTGTTGTTGCTGCTGAGCGCCTGCTCCAGCAGGGCTCGCTGGGCAGTAGCTGGCAGGTAAAGGAAGGCATAGAGCAGCGCCAGCAGCAGCAGCGCCAGCAGCAGAGGGAGGCCCCAGTCTGATGTCATTATAGGTTCCTCGCAGCGAGCCTGCAAAAATGACTTATTTTGCATGGTGTGCATACGGATCACAACGTAGCAATACAGAAATTATGCAAGGGCCAGGAGAGCTTTTTGTTTGAAATGAAATTCCCACAGTTTGTAATGTCACAACTACACTTTCTGCCCAAAATGGGAGAAAAACACTGCATCCAGACAGCCCATTTACTCACACCTGTGGGGGAAATAGACCACACCAAAGACCTGAGACACCGCTGGTATTGTAGTCATGTCTATCAGACTGGTTCCAGCTTTTAAACTCATCAAAAAATTCAAAGAGCACAAAAGATAAATCCAAGATGGAGAAAGTCACATTGGACGACATGAAGTCAGCCAAATCCAGAGAAATACAACATCCAGGCGGCTTTTCCATCACAGAGCCCAAAACAAAAGATTAAACACTCTATTCCTCTTGCCTCTTCACAAGCAGGTAATCTGAAATTTTAAAATGTTTCAAGCTAATGGCTGAGATGTTATAGTTAAGAGAGAAAAATATTATCCAGTTTTGGATCTAGGAAAAATAATATATCCTTGTTAGAGAAAGAGATAATCATGAATGTCTTTAATGTCCGTGAGCTACGCTTCTCTCCTCTTCGTCTTCTCTGTTATCTGACTTGTTTGTGATTTCCAGTGAAACTGCACAGTGCCACATGCATCTCTTTGGCCAGGTAAACATGCTAATCTGCCATTCTGTTCTCTGAGATGATTTGCTCTGAAATGTTATGCAACAATAACCAGAAACCCAACACTGGGGACACAGCGCCACATTTGAATCCCATTCTGTAGTAACACCTTTCTCTTACACACACACACACACACACTGGGAAGCAGATTGGGTTATAAAATGCCAATTATATAATTCTTAGCTGAAAACGCATTCATACCTGGCTGTGTTCAGGGATTACTTACTGGAAGAGCCTGCAATTTATTCCCTGTGTTTTGGCACAGTATGATCCAAACAATCAGCACTTTGCTAATCATTTGTTAGTTTTGACCTATAAGGAGGTCATAGTGGGATGGAATCAGTGTGGAGAAATGATTAATGCTGAAAATATAGATCCACAGAACAGAAAATGATTATGCTGGATGAGTTATTTGCCAGTGACAACACTTCTGGGGTTGAATGGGGACCAGACCGGGGCACTCACTTGGAAAACATCATTGAAATATTATTAATTGTTGAATAGTTTGTTCAGAGGAAGAAATGCAAAATATTTACACATTACATATTCTGATATGAATTCATATAATTTAAAAGCTAACATTCAAAGTTGTAAGTTATAAGCAATCAATTTCAACTTACCAAAATGTAGTTTATATTTTTGTTTGTTGTTTATAGTGCTGTGTAGGACAACTGATAGCTACAAAAATGAAAGACTATGTGAGCACACAGGTCAGTTTCTCATTTCTACAACTGTCACTAAGGTTGTCCTGTGCACAATTCAACATTTCAATAAGGTCAGAGTTTAACATTTTTCACAATCTGCCTAACGACAAGATAGCTGAAAATGTCTGGTGAATAAAGCATTGCGTCCTGGAGAAAATTCTTAAGAGTTTCGGGGTGTCAAAGTGATAATAAAACAGAAACTGAGGGTGGCTGAAACAAACTCAAACAGGACAACCAGTGAGACGGTCAAACAAGTGAACTAGATATAAACTGAACAGAAACTGAACAGGAACTATGAAGTATGCCACCCTGGCCATGTCTCTGGCCCTGCCCCTGGAACTTGGGGAGTTTATCTGCATTGTGCCTGGAGATCTAAATTTAGATCCTGGCCCATTGTCTCCTGGGGGTTAGTACTCTCCACTGGTCCAGGATGTATTGGGGCACCATCATCATTTGCTGGTCAAACATAAGCTGTCACGCCGCTACACCTTGTGTATAACAATAGTAAGAAAGCACTGCTTGCCTGCAATGTCAATATAAGGAGAAAAACACAACAGCATTTCATTATCTCAAATACCACATGCTCATAATACTGGATCTAGCGTGTCATCAGAGGCAATGACCCCTGCCAGATAAAAGTGTGGAGGTGAGGTTGAGGTGAGGGATTACGGACGTCACAAATAATGGCTGAGTGACCGGGATCAGTACATACTGACAGAGCAGACACAGATGAAACAAATGCAATAAACATAATCCTCTGTGTCAAGGATATGGACGCCTACATTTCAGGTTTAATAATATTGCCATTCTCCATAATGTGGCCAATAACAATAGATTTTGGTTGAGTAGAGGAGATGAAATGAATCTGCTTTATTGAATGTGATAACCAGCCAAGATTAACATTCACAGCTACGGTCAGTGGGTCTTTCCACAGCCGATCACTCTGTAGCCGTGGCAGGACATTTACTGGTGGAACTACTAACATTAAGGGTTGCTCTGTTCATTGACGGAGGCCCTGCAACTGCATGTGGTATCTAAATGCAATGCATGCAATAATAATGTTGTAGTAACACCTGTGCTTTTCCTACAATAACATGTCAAAAGGTTGCTGCTGCTGCTGCTCACAAGATCAATCTTTAGGGGTCACAAGGTAGTTAAAAGCATAATAAAGAATAAAATATATAGTTTAGCTACAAAAATTATAGCTTATTATAAACCTTTTTCTAATATTTGTTTTTTTGTTATTGTTATTGGGTACTTTTACCACATCTGGCATCTAAAGATTATCCAAGTGAAACAATCTGCACTCTGTGGTGAAACTGCCCACAACACATTGACATAATGTGTGATGAGGTAAAAAGGTAGAGAACTACTAATCTAGAGGAAAGTCACAGACACAAACCGACCATAGATAGACTCAATTTGGACTTTGAGACAGTGAGATGACTAGTAGGTGACTAATAGAGAGCTTTATGTATTTTAAATTTTTATTACCAAGATACAAATTGATTTAATATTATTTTATTAACTTTCTTGAGTAAAACCCAGTCGCCAATTAAAACTCAGCAAATGTTAGCAACATAACTCAGTAATGCTACTCCTTGAAACAGACACCACCAGCTTGGACAAGCCATGGGGTCACACATTCCAGCACAATAGATGGCGCTTTACTCTGTTTCCACATCGGTTTGTTATCCGCCATAACAAACGAAGAAGCAGCAGTCCACGGTGCCACTTGTGGTTTTGTTTACATCTGTGTTTCCCTGCAGATGCACGTTTACTGTGGGTATGTAGAACAAATATATTTCACATTGTTCCTGGCTAGTTATCCGTGGCAGTTAAACAGACAGTCGCAGTATTATGACGTTAAAAGATAGCTAGTTATTTCAAGGTGTTAGCTTACAGTAGCTAGCTAACCAATGTTGCTAACATGCTAACCTATGTACAGTTTGCTGCTACCTAAAAAAAAAGTTGTCTTTGCGACTATTTGAAGAAACAAAACCTGGGGCGGTGTCACTACAGGGCATTTGTGCCTTATGCTAATATGGGAGAAGTCGCTTATTTATTGGACACGAGTAAACTACGTGAGGCACAAGAGATGCTACTTAGCTACATGTTCCTCTCACAGATCTAAACATGTAAATGTGTTGAGGCACTATGGTCAAGACATTCACTTAAATGAAGGTTGCTGAGGCTGGTTTACAACAAGTTGCTGCCAGTATTTTAAGTTTGAACCACATCCACCTACTTTTACCTTTAAAAGAGTAGTTCAACACTTTAGTGTTAGTATAGTCAGAATGAAAGCTACACAGGGAAAAATCTAAACAACCACCATGTCTCTGCAGGGTTGTGTGAGTTGTGCCAGTTAAATGCTGCCCATGGCGACCACAGAGCCTGCCAGCCCGGAACGCCTGCGTGTGCTGTACCAGAGCGATGACTACATCGTGGTGGACAAGCACTGGGACATCCGCATTGACAGCAAAATGTGGTACGAGAAACACACCGTGCAGGCGCAGCTTGGGCACCGGTTCCCTCAGCTGGCAGACCCCAGCACCTATTATGGATTCAGGTCAGAATCACATTAACACTAACTACATCAGCTCACGTGCATCGTGCTCATAAAAACTAATACCCCTATCATCCCCCCCCACCTCCAGCAGGTTCTGCCATCAGTTGGATTTCTCCACAAGTGGGGCTCTTTGTGTCGCTCTCAATAAGGCTGCTGCCGGCCGGGCGTACCGCTGCTTCAAGGACCGCACCGTCACCAAGGCCTACCTTGCCCTGGTGTGGAACAGTGACACACGTGCACACAACCCGTTTATTACGAGTTATTACCGTATATCTGTCTTTATGTGACAGCATAATTAATATTTGATGTGTGATTAAAAAGTAGTATTAAAATAAATTAATTCAGAATGTTTTGCTTCCCAGGTTCGTGGCTGGGTGGAGGAAGAGACACAAACTTTGGACTTCTCCATTGGCAAGAACTCTTCAGAGGGAAAAACACACATGATGTGTATTGAGGGAACAGAAGGTACATCAACCTTGTTTGTGTCTGTTTTAAGGGGTTTTAAGTTTTTTAAAACCCACATTTTGTTCAGTAAGTTTTGTTTGCTTGTCACAAACACTATGGAAAAGATCAGACACAAAAATGTTATGTTGTCATCACAAAGCAGTTGGGAGTTGTCTCTGACATAGTATAACATATTAAATATACAAATAGAGTTGAAAACTAAATAAATATGAGCACATGGAGTTTAAGGTGATTTGTAGTGATAGAAATATACTGTTGAATAAATGCAGTCTTGGTATAATTGAACCCGACTGACTTTATGTTTTACATATAAAAAGTTGTAAAAATAATAGAATTTGTGAGAATATTCAATGAAAAGATGTCTACAGGATTTTATTTTTCATTTTTCTTGCTGATCTTCCCCTTTTCTTCTCTCGTCAGGTTGTGAGAACCCCAAGCCTTGCCAAACTGAGCTGACGGTGTTGGAGTACGGGTTGTATGATGGAGAACCCGTCACCAAGGTGCTACTGGAGCCACTCACTGGTAACATCACTCATTTACTTCTTTTCATATAAGAGAAATGAAGGATTTCTCCGTTTCACCTTATTTAGAAACAAATCTTATACGTGCAGTACAAGAGAAAGTTCACATTTCTGGAACAGTTGTCAGGTTTCTTCAGTTTGATAATTGAAAATAAAGACCAATGACTACCCAGCCTATACAATATATTTAGATTTAATATTTGATTAAATCATAGATTATGGTGTTGGATAGAGCTCACCTCAGGTAAAACAGATTCATCATACATTACATGCCAAACAAACCAAAGTAAAAGTGGACTGACATGGATGTGAAAGATCAATTTCAGATTAATTAAGCATACTGTGTTATTTCACTTTTGCTACCACTGTAGCATATGTCTCTCTCTCTATAATACTAGATATTTGGGAAAAAGACTATAGAGGTGGATTATCTTGACCTTGACATACCTTGTGTGTTTCATGATAATGCTCTGGCACGGCAGTGAAAAGTCCCTGTCTGGCTCCTCACCCCCACCTTCTCCCCCCAGGACGAACCCACCAACTGAGGGTCCACTGCAGCGCAATAGGCCACCCCATTGTCGGGGACTTCACCTACAGCTCGGGAGTGGATGATGCCCCCTACCGCATGATGCTGCACGCCCACCTCCTCCGCATTCCCCTGGAACCTCAGCCCCTGCTCGTCTCTGCTGGAGACCCCTTTCTGAGCACGGAGGATCCCAAGTGGCTCCCGCAGCGCCCCGTACGGCCGCTGACGGCCACTGTGGAGGCCCTGCTGGAGCACAAGGTGGAGGAGGAGAGGAAGATCAAAGAGGAGGAGAGAGAGAGGGCGAGAAAGAAGGAGGAGAGGAGGAAAGGAAGCAGGGAACAGAGGACTGAGGGGGGGAGCGAGGAGCAGATGAGGCAGTGTCAGGAGTGGCTGAGTGAATGGGCTGGAGATTGATGGAGTTTTTTAGATTATTATTTATTTTAATTCATTTTAGCTGTTTACTTATGAAGGCGACATTGAGCATGCATGCTGCATGTCACTGACCACCTGCGTTACATTTAAATGGCATACATGGAAATGAACCTGTACCTTAATTACAAACATGTTATATGTGAGCATGTAAGCTGCTGCTCTCTTAAACAATGAATACAACTGGGAGCTTACAGTGAGCCGCTGAGTGACTGCAACTGCACAGGCTGAGAAATATGTGCCTTGCTCAAGTTCATGTTGATGAGTGAGGGGTTGGGTCGATGCCATTCATGTTTCTAATACACATTCCCGCTTAATAAGAGTAACAATATTTAATTGGTATATGCTGTATACGGTCATATGACATAATCTTGGTAGGGGAGTCTGAACAGCAGCATTTACCTGTTTTTGTCCACAAAAATGCTAGTACATCCATGTGTCTGTAACATACATGGAACATGTAAAAGCCTACTAAACTGTATTGTAATGTTTCTTTGTTTCTTGACACACATCGTCTATAAAACGTATTCAATACAAAGTATTCAGTTGTCTTTTAATGTAACACAAAAACTTTTAGGTCAGCATATAAACAAATGTCTACCAATGAATCTTGGTTCAGCACTAATATAAAAAGCTAAATAAATGGTTGAACGCCTTGCAGCACCCTCTCTAAATCATTACTATTGCAGCCACTTGTTGTTAGAGCATAACCAGGTGAATGTTGATCAAATGTGTGTAATCAATAAATGTAAGGTTAAATACACCTGCAACTAGATGGAACTGCTGGTTTGGCAATTTCCTGGCAACAACATCACAAGACAAATGAACACTAATGAAAAGATACTGATTAAGGGAAGAATATGGAACATTTCCAGGTCCCTGAGAATCCTTTTAGAGTACAATTACCTCAATTAGAATAATATGGGAAGACTATGGCACAGCTGTTAGTCTGCCTACAGCAGCATGTTGAGTCTGTGAGAAGGGCATGACGGAGAGAGGCTAAAAGCTCTGTGGCAACAATGATTGCATTATCAACTTGAATAAACAATCTGTCACCATCACAAATAGAAACGGCTGGTCTGTAACATATTGGACCAACCTATGCCCAGATAACAGCTGCCACATATAATTGCAGTCACTAAGGAGGGTATCTGTAGCAGTTTGGGGTAAAAGCTGGCTTTGCAAACAAACATCCAGGGTCCAGCTCAATAGTTATTCCATTGGCAGATTAAATCCTGCATTACAGGTTCATGTCCACATGTTCTGTTGTCTCCCCACAACTGATGTTTCTTAACCCACTGCAAATGCATACAGGTTTCTTTGAGATGCCCATCATGGAGATGCGCAAAACTGACCATAATTACACTATTTCAATGTCTTTGAGTTCGCACTTGAAGCAAAGAATGTAAAGGAAGTGTGGATTGAAAATGAAGATGATGTTCAATTCAATTCAATTCAATTTTATTTATATAGCGCCAAATCATAACAAAGTTATCTCAGGGCACTCAATCACATGGAGCCGGTCGAGACCAACTTCCACACACACAAAGACCCAACGTTCC
>JAVQJL010089395.1:0-20920 GCA_036024295.1 Nannoperca obscura | reverse complement strand
GTGTGTGTGTGTGTGTGTGTGTGTGTGTGTGTGTGTGTGTGTGTGTGTGTGTGTGTGTGTGTGTGTGTGTGTGTGTGTGTGTGTGTGTGTGTGTCACCAGTGTTTGAGCCTGCCACTGTCTTGCCAGCCTCCACCTGAATAATGAGAGATGTTTGGTCAGTGGGATTTGTTGTGTGTGGTTGAGGGGTTCAGTATCTCCTAACAGGAGATTATGGAGAGATCAAACACTTGACATGAGAGTTGATTAGTATAAACACGACTCGTCTATTGGTCTATTTTCCTCTTGACCTTGTCTCTTTGTCTCTGTTCTTTTATCCAGGAAAACGTTTTCCGAAGACACTCGTTCTTTTTTTTTAAGCACATAGTCTAGGTCCTGCTTCACATTCATCCAGTTGTAGGAGTATTCCACCTTTTCTATATGAAATACTACCCTCCTGTATGCTTGAAAACGGCTCTAAAATGCTGTCGTCATTTTCAATTCCCAGTGGTTACAATGGATTCCAGTGGTGAGCCAGAGTCATAGAAAAAATGTGTAAAAATGTACCCTGTCTATGGAGATTTCTTAATTCACTCCTGTAGAACAATCTCCAATGGAAGTGGCATATTTAGCCATTTCTTGGCACAGTGAACATTGTTTGGAACATGTAGATTGTCGCCGGAGGACGGGATTATGCTGCAGGAGTGATTTGAGAAGTTCCTATAGAGGTTGTAAAGATGATTTAATTTGTGTTTTTTTGCAGTGACTCTGGGTCGTCGTTTGAAATCATTTGGTGATTCCAAGCTGACAGCTACCGTCCTCTGAGAAGGAGAAAGCTAAAAAGATTCAGAACCAGCCTAGAAATGTGATATGTTAATTATAATTATATATAAATATTAGTATTATAATTATAATACTTCAACATTTAAAAACAATATGATTATTTGCTTTCTTTCCCTGAGTGAGATGAGAATACTGACATTGATGCATTAAATATGGAGCTGGAGTCAGGACGTGTTCCCGGTCCCGGTCTTTATGCTAAGCTAGGCTAACCACGCCCTGATTCCTCCAAACTTTACTTGGTTGTTTCCTATTGCCTTTTATTTAATACAATTTGGGACTATTCATTCATATCTTGCACTTTACTTTAATTATTCTTTCTGTGTTAAATGTTTTTTATTCAATTGTAATAGTGATGGGTTAATTATCATCTTCAACTACATTTTACTCTTTTAAAATCCTAGATCCTAAAATCCTTTAGATGTCGTTTTATAATATTGTTTTGTGTTCCTTCTATATCTCGTTCTTGTGCCTTTTTACATCTTATAAAGCGCTTTAAATTGCCTTATTGTGGAAAGCTACTAAGGTATACAAATGAATTTGGCTTTAAAATTGTTCTTCGATTTTCTCATCTCACTCTTGCAAAGAAAGCAAAATGTTGAACTATTCCTTTAACTTCACAGTTTCTCTCTCTCTGCACTTCTTTTCCCCTTTGCTTCCCTCTTTCTGTCTCGCGCTCATATTTTTTCCTTACACAACCATCCCCTCTCACTGTTTGCTGACACACTGTCTCTCTCAAGGGTCAGTCAATGACCTCATCAGTCTGTGACCCCCACCATCTAAGGCGATGATGTCACCGTCTTCACAAACCCTCACACACACACACACACACACACACACACACAGGACAGCTGTCTGAGCATCTGACCAACCCGTTGGGCCTATTTAACCTTTGACCTCCACCACTTGTCGATGTGCGGGAGGCACGCTGCAGTAAATAGAGACACCCAGCACTTTGAACAATGACAAGTGTTTACATATTCCAGATGCAACGTCTGGAGCTGAAAATAGAATGCAAACAAAAGAAAATAAAGTATTTGACTAAAGATCCCAAAGACCAAACATTTTCTGGATGTTTGCATTTGATGTGTGCTGTCGGGTGTTTGGTTCTGGGCCTCTGTGGCTGTGGGTTTGCATTTCATGCCTGTTTGGGTGTCTATGGTTTCTGGACGCGTGGAATGTCTAGTGACGGGGTGGCATGCTGTTTGGGACAAAATAGTCTGGGTGCCTTGACAACGTAAATCACGATTAAGTCATGGTAAGTAACAGGAAAGCTTTTACCTGGATCTGTGAGTGATGTGTTAAAAAGATCCATGTGCAGTGTTGCTGCTCTCCTCACTTGACTCAGTTAAGTGTAAACCTGCACCAAAAGTGTTGCAACTGCATTAAATTACAATTTCAAGTTCTGAAGTGAGTCTTTGTTTAAAATAAGTAAGAAGAACATATTGTTTTTTAATCATCCCTTTGCTGCACTCAAGAATTCCTTGTTCTTTTTCTTTTTTCTAAGCACCAATAGCTAAGGTTTTGGGTTTTGACCAAAGTATTCTCTCGCAACTGGCCAAAATTGATCTCTTTATTTTCTCAACTTCCTTCAACGTATCACATTGTGCTGCTTGGCGCTGAGGTCTAACATACTCTGCAATTTGAAAACTGGCTTTTCCCGGGTCTCGTCGTCGCTCAAGAAGCCTCAAACCCCCCTTTTATTGCAATTGGAGAAGCTCGCTGGAGAAACACGCCGATTGTTGGCTCTGCAGTTTCTGATGAGATCGAAGCCAAAGGAAAACAATGGCAAGGCAGACGATTGTTGAATGTTAAAGTGTAGAAGAGGCAATCCAGAGTGTGGATTATGGGTTCCTGTGTCTTCTCTCGCTGGCCGGTCGCTTTGGTATGTGCTAATTACAGCCTGAGAGAGGCTCGCTGCCGGAGCAGAGACATGCTGACCGACCAGAGGGCCCGGGGAGCCACACACACGTATACACATGTATACACACACCCTCGCTTTTATGTGATATTAATGTCTTCCACAGAAATGCACTCATGTGTTCACTTAGCAGGGTTTCCCCAGAAAATGTGTTCATCGAGGTGGCTTGTGTTTCGTTTCCTCAACTGAAATAAACGCAGAAGGGTTTTTTTCTTTTCTGTCATGCTGCTGTAATGAATCACTTCAAAGCAAACGTGCGATTTGATTGATTAATTACTGTCGGACGACCATGACAACATTTTGTCTCCGGTAATCAATTTAGTTTCTACATGGTGGTCTTATCCATTAAATAAGTGGCCGTTGCTGTCTCATGTAGCTCGCAGAGCAGCGAGGTGTGGACTCGAGTCACATGACTTTAGACTTGAGTCAGACATCATGAAGCTGATGATTTCAGACTCAAAAAAATTCAAAAGACTTTTCTCGGAAAGCCTTTTGACTTGGAATGACTTCTTCTCCAAGTACAACGATTGAAATCTATGTTTTGTAGTATTATTAGACTTGTTGGTCTTGACTCGGGCCTTGTTGGTCTTGACTCGTGACTTGTCGGTCTTGACTCGTGACTTGTTGGTCTTGACTCGTGACTTGTCGGTCTTGACTCGTGACTTGTTGGTCTTGACTCGGGCCTTGTTGGTCTTTACTCGGGCCTTGTTGGTCTTGACTCTGGCTTTGTTGGTATGACTCCTGACTTGTTGGTCTTGACTCCTGACTTGTTGGTCTTGACTCGGGCCTTGTTGGTCTTGACTCCTGACTTGTTGGTCTTGACTCGGGCCTTGTTGGTCTTGACTCGTGACTTGTCGGTCTTGACTCGTGACTTGTCAGGCTTGACTCGTGACTTGTCGGTCTTGACTCGGGCTTTGTTGGTCTTGACTCGTGACTTGTCGGTCTTGACTCGTGACTTGTCGGTCTTGACTCGTGACTTGTTGGTCTTGACTCGGGCCTTGTTGGTCTTGACTCGGGCTTTGTTGGTATGACTCCTGACTTGTTGGTCTTGACTCCTGACTTGTTGGTCTTGACTCGGCCCTGTTGGTCTTGACTCGGGCCTTGTTGGTCTTGACTCGTGACTTGTTGGTCTTGACTCGGGCCTTGTTGGTCTTGACTCGGGCCTTGTTGGTCTTGACTCGGGCCTTGTTGGTCTTGATTCGTGACTTGTTGGTCTTGACTCGGGCCTTGTTGGTCTTGACTCGTGACTTGTTGGTCTTGACTGGTGACTTGAAATATTGTGGGAAACCCTGCTCAGTCATACACACATATACGCAGTCATTTAGCTTAGACGGATACACCCATTAGTCTTCTCCTCTGTAACAGAGTGGTTTTGATAGTCAGATCAGGTTTGTGTTGTATATTCATATAAAACTCCTCTACAACGCTGATGTCTCTCTTCGTCTTCCTCTCTTTTTCTGTGTGTGTGTGTGTGTGTTTCCACCTGACACCAGCAGGACTGCTTCACAGTGGAAGGAGAGGATCTGAAACACGACTTTGAGCGGCTGCAGCTGGCGATGGAGATGGTCGGCTTCTTGCCCACCACACGCAAACAGTAAGATGAGTCACGTGTTGTATACAACTGTTCTTGTGTAACTGATTACAGATAATCGGCCCTGTGTGTTTTAAGTGGAATGAATGTGCAGAAATATATCACATTAAATCTTTGTAGAAACATATTACCAGCTCAGCAGATGTGATTTAGAGATGTGAACATACGGGGACGTAAACTTCATCTGATGTCCTCACAAAACAATTACTTGATTACTTTGATTTAACACATACTCATCAACAGCTCAGAGCTTGTTGTGCCTCTAGTTTAGTTTTTTTATCTTCTATCATATTTAGCAAACAGACATGATAGTGGTATCAATCTTCTCACTTAACTAATCTAGCGTATTTCTCAAAATGTCAAACTACTCCTTTAAACCTTTATAGTGTTTAGGAGATGAATAGAGTCCCTGAGGTCACTGCACTTTAGTTTTAGGGAATTCTGTAAGTAAACAGGCATCTGGACAAAGCACTCAGGAAGCTTTGTAAAGTCAGCTTCTTGGAAATGCACAGATTTCATCAGACATGTACAAATAAAAGTGACAGCCTGTTCATTTTCTATCCACTGTGAAAAAGTATAAAGATAAATATTTCATCAGATACATTTTTTTTTGTTAGTTTGGTGAAATAAACAGATGCTATCAGCCAAAATGTCACGCAATTTAAGGAATCTGTGAGCAAAGAAACTGTGTTTATTCATTGTAAAACATGTTCAGTAGGACTGAAGGTTAAGTGTATTAACAATAAGTGCCTTTCTTCTTCTTTGTCAGGATCTTCTCCCTGCTGTCTGCAATCCTCCACCTAGGGAACATCCGCTACAAGAAGAAGACCTACAGGGACGATTCCATCGACATCTGCAACCCAGAGGTCCTGCCCATCGTCTCAGAGCTGCTAGAGGTGAGCAGCATGACGAAGCCTTTTCAAAAAAATTACTGGCCATTAGAAAAGTTCAGATCAACACAATTGGAACTGAGCTGGAACTGTGTTTGGAAAACACTGGAAATCTGGAAATCCAATAGAATAATCCACATCTGACTTGTCTGAGTCAGACAACACAGTTATTTTTGTCTTGCTGGCTTTATTCTGAAATACAATACTCTAAATACTTTGAAGGATAATAAAAATGAAGAATTGGAGCAGCGCTTTACCACAGGGCTTGTTTATTCTCCCTAAATACTTCCTTTGCCATTTTGTCTCCCAAAGTTATTCCATTACATGGCCACTGGAGATAATTAAAACTCCACGGACTTAGTGAACTTTAACAAACACGTAGCATCCACTTGGCCGAATTAGTTCTCCTTTTTGCTGTGGATTTATTTTCAACACTGTGAGAAATCGCGATTCCTACTGAGAGAGTTTCCCTTCCGCATGTGGGCTTCACAAAAGCCTATTAGAGGGCTGAGGACTCTCTCCGGACAAGCAGCGCAGCTTGTGGTGACAGCTGAAGTTAAGAGGTGCTTCAGGTCCCAAAGAGCCCTTGTTGTTGTCCCAATATCACCTGCACGATGAAATAGTATTAATGATTATAAAAATATATCACTGATAGAAGCTCCAACTGTGTTTTTTTAAGTATCATTGTGAATCTGTCATGCATGCTTGTTAGCAGCTTTTTGTTTCTTAATTCTGAGGTGAAAGGTTTTTGTGCTGCAGATTTCTGCCTTGTCACTCACTTGCTGTATGGATGCTTGGTGGATGTGCAGCTCTTGTCTAATCACAACCTTGCTTGCACAATTCAATCATTATCTGTATAATCGTGTATTATATCGTGCAAGCAGATTAGTTTGCTCAGTGGCAGCACATTGTCTGTAAATAAAGTTCAAATGAAGTTCAGCCAAACTCTGGTTCCTGCAACATTATTACAGTCAAGTAAAACTGCATCAGCATAAAACTGCATTGTTGAGAGGTTCATGCTGTTCCTCTTTTGCTTAGTTTAATTTATGTTAACATTGTATTTATAGTACCTTACTTCTGGTTTATTGCTGCACAATCAGGAAACAATGAGAAGAACTCCGCACGCTGTCTCGTTTACTCCTGCATTACTCCTGCGTTACTTATGCATATCATTTCCTGACCTCAATCTGGACACTGTAGTAATTATAAAACATACACAATTCAGTCTCCTCTGTAGGGTTAGACTTCTTTGGACTTCTTCATCGTCCACATGATGAGGAGAGACATTTATGATGTTGTGCTGAATTTGGGTTCATTCTTGACATTAAGAACAGACCACACACACACACACACACACACACACACACACACACACTCACACACTCATCAGTGTGCACAGCTCAAACATCCGCATGCTGTTCTGATTTACTTCAGCTCTGAGGGATGGTGGTGGCACTTCTCAGTCCCTGTTAATAACTTTGACGATTAGCCGGATGTGCTTGTTGAGTCGCTGACAAAACAATGCCCGAAGTGTATGAGAGACTCCTGTCAACAGCCCCAGTGGGGATGTTATGTCTGTGGAGAGCCGGCCAGGGTTCCCCTTTGACATCCAGACCGGTCTCTCTGACTCTCCAGAGGTCCAGAGTGGCAGTGACGTGAGCCGAGCCACATGTTGGCCACATGCTCGGGGTTCATGTTTTAAGTTCAAGTTTATTTGGATGTCTGTTAGTTGGTGCAGAGGCAGCGGATATTCGTCCCCGGAGACGTATAAAACATTTGTAAAGAGAAGAAGAAGAAAGAAGTTAAACCAAAACACAGCTTAATGAAATCAAACAGAACCGCAATGAAACAGCATTTCTGAAGGAATCTTAAATCTTTAATTTGGCAACAGTTCCTGCTGAAACATAATGTTGAAGTTGGACAAAACAGTGAAATTTAATGTGAGATGTGGAGTGGAGGGTAAGATAATTACGTGATGGTTTTATTGGTGGCGTCCAGCAACTGTTTAAAAAAGTGTTTTCCTGGAAGTTAATGTAAGGGTAATTTTGATATACAAGAATGAAGCATTTTCTTTATAAGTAGACATTTATTGATAAAACAAATTGGATTTTTCTCTTAGGAAATGTACCTAAAAAGGAAAAAAGAAATTGCCTTTCATTTGTAAATGATTTATATTGATGTGCTAAGAATTACTTTAAAATTTTAATTTGATTGGCACTAAGAAAAGTGATGGCTGTATAGACGGACAGGCGCCATCAAAAGTACTTTATTGAAGATGCATGACTTTATTTTAAGAGCCTTTGCATAAGAGAACCTGCTCAAACAGGTTGTTGAGGTTTGCTAAATGCAGTTTTTGAACGACATTGCTTCAAGGGTAAAGCTCAGCAAAAGTGCACCTACTGGCTCTGAGTGAGGTCTTAATTGGAATCAGTCCGTACTTCAGTAAAATGAGCAACATTTTAAGGCAGGATGGGACGTGAACTACTATTCCTGTGGTGCTCTTAATGTTACGCACCTCTCTAGGAGGACTGATTGGCACGAGTGTGGATTGATGAATGAATGTGGAATGAAACTGGCCGGGACGTCCCGTTTCCTGCTGAGGGGGAACTGGAAGAGGAAGTAGAGCCCGTGGAAGCTGATGGATGGCTGACAGACTGGATTCTCTTGAGCTGTAGAGTTGAGTGATTCGACCTGACCAGAAACATTCCTGTGCACACGGCTAATTAGTCCAGAGGGAGTAACTTGCTGTGAGAACAAATCCCACTAAAGCCTGGATTTGTTGATGGTATTTTAATGCTAAAAACAGTATCTTGAAACACAAATTTGCACAAAGAGTTCCGTCTAGGAGTTTTGTTCATTCATCACAACCAGACGCAGACCTATATATTTTGATAAAGTCCTGTCAGGTTTTGGTTTATTTCCGTTATCAGTAACCACACAATACAGTTTTTCTCCTTAAAGATAAAACCATCCTAATTTCTAGAGTGAGTCCTGCCTTCTAGGACACTTACTAAATATTTTACGTTAGATGTTTTGGTTTCCACTGTCTCTTATTGATTTATTTAGTGAGCAAAGGAAGTTCAAAAAAAATATAATAACTGCTTCTTGTATTATTGAACATCAAAACCAGTTTGGGTAACAACTAAATATGCAGGCAGTGAGTGAGAACAACTAACAGCCCTATTGACCAATTATAAGCACCCATCACCCCACCTTTTAATAGTTACTGTATCTATGTCGGGTAAGTTTTGTTCAACAGTACAGCAATGCTTTTACCGTTTTCCACCTACCACAGGTTACCTGCAAGACAATTAGTTATAGTAAATGTCATCTGTAACTCTGGTAACAGGTGAAAAGATATATTTTAATGTTACTTTAAAAAAACAAACGTAGGGTAGGTGATGGTACTGATATTAAGCTGACTGTGAGGATTGTTTCAAGCTTTGTAAATGAAATGAAAACAACACTGTGTACTCGACCAGGATACCAAGTGCTGCTGGTAAAAAATACGGTACATTTCTGCGGTTAAGTGTCTTAAGGTAATGCAGAACTGTGATTGGTGCATTGAGGGAAAGAGGTGGTGCTTAGGTTCAATCACTTTTTGTGTGATGTTTGCTTTTGCAAATGTAGAAAAGAGAGAACAGCATCTGTGAGAGCTCTTAGTGTCCCAGGGAAAAAAAACGGGTTAATTTGAGAACAGAATCACTGACCCCAAACCAGTGCTTACAAACTTCTGTGAATTATGGTATTAGAGCTGCAATCATAGACGGAGCAGCAAGCCTGTTACCAAGCGATTAATACATGGAAATGTACCGGCTAAAGACCAATCACCAGGCTGCAGAATAGGCTTTGCTCTTAGTCGAGGGATTACCAGGCAGTGTGAAATGAAGTCTGATTATGCCACCCCCCAGCCCACCCTACTGACACACACACATGCAGTCCACCTCCTGTCCTCCCTTCTCTGTTTATGTCAAAGGCTTTACAAAGGAGGCAGATGACAAAACTAGATCCATAATGGTATTAGCTATAACATTAACACCCTTGCCTTTTATACATGAAGACATCAGGCAATCACACAAAGACATGCTGTCACATGCACACACACATGCATTCATACACACACACATAAACATGTGGCCTCAGCAGCAGCTGTTCAGCCCAATCCCATAATCCCTGTAGATGGAGGAAATGTGTGCGGTGACATCTGCTTCTCCCAGTGTGGCCCTGTCATCAATGGTTTGTCAGGGGGCAAGTTTAGAGTCTGTGCGCATGCAAGGCCACATAGTAGTGCACTGTACTGTATGTGAGGACAGGGAGCCGTGTTTAATCTTGGCCAGCCGTGTTAGTTAGAAGCAGCAGAGTTATTATGAGCATCAGCATAGTAGATTGAAGGATTAGTGAGGGATAAGTGATATGGATAAGATCTTCTGTCACAGTGTAATTTCATACCACCATGGCAGTGCATATCGTGATATAGTAAATTGTCTGGAAAGTCAGTCAAAGAAATTGCGTTTACTGCAATTAAAAGGACAAACTGTCCGGAGAACTAAATACCTGATAGACTGATACGTTGATGCAACAATCCAATACTGCCAATTGATCAACTGCTCATTGATTTGCAACATTTACAGCAATACAACCAGAGTTGCTAAAGAAATAATATGTTGTGTGTGTATATATATACCTGTAGACAAATCTATATTGTCCATATTATTGAAGTATATTTGTACATTGTGGATAGTAAATTTAGCTTCCTTGGCAGAGTTCGGGTGTCTTGCTCAAAGGCACTTCAGTGTGTGGTGTCGCTATAAAGCGTGTAAAGGGAGACTTTTAAAAGTAAAGGTCCGTTCGAGTCATGTAGAGTTCCTCTTATTCTGTGAAATAAAGTCTTCTGTGGGTCTGGATGGAGCTTTATCAAGTCTGAGAAAATTCAGCTCAATGCTCTGGTGACATCATGAACAATCTCGGTTTTGGCTTCGGCAAGAAACATTTTCAACAGAAAAATGCATTACAAAATATGTGTGCATGTATGAGGCAGGGGTGGTCTATCAAAAAGGTCTGTTGCATTAGGGGAAATGTAAAGTTAAACCTTGTTGGAGCCTGACCCATACAAGGGTCTAAAAGTCTTGATATCTGGGCTTCTGCTGCTTATATTTATTTCATCTGTTTCTTCTGCTTCAGGGAAGTGCAATATTAAATTGCTGGAGAAACCCTTTAATTAAAGAATGCCCTGGGACATTAATGGATTGGACCATTGCTGCCTGTCCTAACTGTTCCCATGGCTTTGTCACTTTTTACTGTCAGATTGTCAAATAAAAAACATAATATCCCAAAAATAATTCTTACTTAGTAGCTTATAACAATTACAGTGATTTATTTTACATTTGTATCACTGATCCTGGAGGATTTCCAGCATCATGACAAAATGACACCAAACCCTGATCTTGACCTTGATGTTTTCTTGTCCCTTCTTCAGGTGAAAGAGGAGATGCTGCTGGAAGCGCTGACGACCAGGAAGACGGTGACTGTCGGAGAGAGGCTCATCGTACCCTACAAACTTGCTGAGGTGACCTTTTTAGTTGTCACAACATCCACATACAGCACCACATCAAAATCTACCCACCCGAGTCTCAAACACTCAGACGTTATGTGCCTGATGACCTATTTCTGGTTTACCCCCTGTGATCCTGTCTGGTCTCTTATTGTGCACACACACCAGCAGATGCAGAACATTGAAGGATATTGTTTTAACACATCTTTAAAGTTTTCTTTTTTGCTGCAAATGGTCAAAAGGGCGTGGCTGAGGGTGGCAGTAGAGGCGTGGCTTGAGTAAATGCCAACCAGTTCCAAGAAAGCGAAGCCGAATGTTTAGTTTAGAAGTGCGTCGGCTGTAGGGGAGATTCTGTGTTTGTGTGTGCAAGCTTTGGAGCTTGTCTGGGGAGTTTGTTGTGGCACTTCCCCCAGCCCCCCTCTGCTTCTCTCTAAGGCTCTTTTGATAGGGGTCTCTTCCTCTGCAACTTCCTGTTTCCTGTCGAGTCAAGGAACAGTGCGACTCAACCCTGTCCTTACAGCCCTCTGGACTTAGTCTGTGAAAACGTACCTCCAGGATGCCTCCGCTGACCTAGATAGACTCCTCTGATGTCTACCATGTGCTTGTGAATATTAATATTCAGTGATTTTTGTTCCTCTCTTCGTCCCCAAAGCCTTTGATGGCTCGGCGTGGAATTGAATTTGGTCCAGCTCTCTGCTCGTGTCTGCAGGGCCTTTTTTCAGAGGAAGGAAATGCTACATATAGATAGTCTGTTACCCTGCTCTGCTCCACCCCCCCCCCCCACCCCCCGCCCCACCCCACCCTTCCCCCATCTGATCTATGGGTTACTTTAGCCCAACAATGGTTGCTCCCGCTCTCACACACCCCTCATCCTTCCATTCATGTGGTCTGGTCCCAGGAATGTGCAACCTCCACTGGAATATACAGTACAGAGGCCAAAAGGCAGATCCTGAGTCTGTCTCTGTTTGTCTCCAATTTCTCAGTCACACATGTTTCAAACACATTACTTGTTACTGTGTAACAGAGGCTCAGAAAATGTGATGCGATGTGTCCTGCAGCTTCTGGTGTCATGCCATGGAAGTTCCCTCCTGTCCTTAACAAGGCAGCCTTATCTTTAAAGGAGCGAGAGGCAAACTATTATAGAAGGCCCCGAGGCTGAGACCTTTCAAGCTCTGAAAGTCCCCCAATGACAGAAAAGAGAAAGCTAAAAGAAAACATAAAGCAGCATAACGGGAAACCCCCAGATGAGCACTCTAAGAAAAGAAAATATTCTTATTACCTGTCACCATATAGTTGTATGTCTCTGCCAACATTAAGCTTGCATTAACCATTTGAGAGCAGCAGAAACAAGCTGTAAATTGACTGCACTTATATAGCGCCTTTCTACCTTAACGGACACATCTTTCAGCGTCTTCCTCAAAAATCATAGATGCTATTCTAACTCTTCTGTTTTTGGTCTCCACTAACTCCTGAGGGAACTATCTGGTTCTTTAGCTGCTACATGCTCCACTGTCTTCACTTTCTTTCTTCAGTGAGCTGAAAGATGCTGTGAAGCTCTGTAGAGCTGACGGGGGCAGCAATGCCAGATCTTAATTATCTGTGGATTCGTCACTATGCACTGGGAGGGACCCTTTATATTAAACCTATATTAATCCATTATTAATTTAACAATTCTAATTATAGCCGTTTTAAGTGAAGTTTGCAGGCATTTAGGTAAGAAACACCTACCATGCACACCCAAACGTTTGCACTTGTCAGCACCCTCATTTACACAATGCATTCAGTAGCCACTAACCCCAACCTTAACCGTCGCAACTATATGCCAAACCTAAACCCTTGACCCTTAAACCAAGTCTCTACACTCAAACAGCCATTTAATGTAGTGAGGGCCAATCCGAAATGTCATCACTTTCCAAAAACACTCAAATTGGGCCTCACAAAGATAGATGTATACAAGAACACACACACACACACACACACACACACACACCACGAGAGCAGCGAAAGTGAAGCCCTGCCCTGATGTGACTGAGGGCCGTGGGAGCGAGTTGAGGCCACCTGTGGAATCCATAACACGCCTGTTTTTGTACAAAGGAAATGTGGAAAAAAAGAACCTGGCAAATATCGCTGGTTCTTCTCAGAAATGATTTCTTCCTACTTGGATGAGGGCGGTGGGAGAAAGTGTGCTAGGCAGCTGTCCCATCCACCCACAGTTGAGAAGGGGAGATTTTGGTGAGGCATCTGACCTGATGAACCTCAATGTGCTGCAGAGTAGAGGTTGAGATTTCTCGAACTTCAGCCCGTAAAGTCCCTCAATTCACCGGACGAGTCCTGGGTGATTCAGGTGGAATTCATTTATGAATTACTTAGCTTTGGTTTCAGAGTAATAATGAGAGTAAAAGCAATTCCCAATATATCGATGACAGCTATTATCAAGTTATTATTGGTAACATTGAATGTAAAATCATGGGGAATTCCAGTCTTCAACCAGCCATGCTCAGCGCAAATAATGTTGACCTTTCTGGTTTCGAGTTTATTTCAGGTCTGGCCTGGAGAAGTGAGAAAGTGTGCATCTGCGAGTTTATAATTCATGACGCGCCTGTGTGTGTGTGTGTGTGTGTGTGTGTGTTAAGGTGGACATGTGTGTGAGCCCATGTCTGTCAAGATAAGGTGTGCTGTCTGACATTTTTGATGTGGCTCCAGATAATCTGACTCCACCACTTCCTTCTTCCTGTTTAAAGGCAGACACGAGGAGGAGGAAGTGAGCAATCAGAGGCCCATTCATATGTTTTGCGTTCATATTAAAGGTTCTGCTTCTTATTAGCAACAGTTTTAAAGTTGTTGAAGCCTCAGAGTGGGAGTGCAGAGGTATCCTCCCACTGCTGGGTGACTGTAAAATGCATTTCATATATAGACATACACGTATATGTGCACTGATGGACAAAAACAACTACATAAATACAAATTAAAAACATGTGCACATTGGCACATTGTGGTGAAACATGCACGCACGCACACACACACACACACATACACACAAACATCCTGCAGCGAGGAAGCTAGCAGGCCACGTGCAGTGTGAGCTCATGCTGGTGTTTCACACCTCCTGTGGTTTTTTAGGAGAAAGAAAGAGAAAAAGAAATTGAAAGAAAGAACAACAACTTCCCCTCCTCAGCAGACCCTTATAATCACAAACACCAGCTAAGCCCAGGTTTAACAGGCAGGACCGTTACAGTTTACAAAAGTCTAAAGTCCCGCTAATTATTTTGTCAGTTTCTTGGGTGGCCCTCCAGTAAAACATTTTCAACACATTTGCTTCCAGCCATGTTCCCTTCCAGCCCGTAACTGGTCCCATTGTGGTGAATAATTAAATTACATGGCGAACACAGAGACTATGCATGCTCAGTGAGCACGTCAAATGTTCACATCACATCTGCCAATCCTGCTGCTGAAGCATTCAAATCGTGATTCTTTCTCAAACGTTGTATTATTCATAACAATCTTACATAACTTTGTGGGAGCAGGGGCATCGCAGGCCTGCATGCTAAAAATATCATAAACGATCAATAATGCAAGAGTGAAGAGGCAGCTTTTAAAATGCACGGTTCTGCTTCATCACGGCTGATGGCTGCGTGTGGCCTCAGCAGGGCATCCGTGTCGGGGTTTCATCAGGTTCACAGTGTCCCGAAAGAGGAGGAATATTTGTTATATGACTGATTTAAGACCTTTTGCTTTCTTCTGTGTTTGTGTCCTGGTACTGTGACTCTGTGTGACTGTTTTTGTTCATTGTTTCAGGAAGTTTCAGACCAACTTCCTCTTGCAAATTTGGTTTGTCTGAACTTCCCTCTGAACGAGGGTTGTAACACAGTAAATAGGTCCTATTTTAAGTTAAATCTTTATTTTTAACCATGCACACCACTTAGAGGATAGGTTCACTATTTTTTAAGTTTGACTTAAAACCATAGTCAGGTGCACATATGACCGTTGCAACAGGTTTTGCTTGCTGTAATCATTATGTTCATACTGGCCAATGAGAGATCCAGTAACAAATCAATTTCAATGTAAGTGATGGAGGAGAAAATCCACAGTTAGACAAATCAAGTCTTCATCTTACAGTCTTTTGTGTTACTCTCTGTCCACCGGAGCTCAGCAGGGAAAGCCTGTTCAGGAAAACAGAAAGGGCGAATTTCAAACAAAAGATTTGATTTGTTAAACAAATCTGAAGACTGGACTAGAACGCTTCTATGTTTTATATTATGCTATAGTTTTTGACATTTCAGCATTGATGGGAGGTAGATGTCATGATAGCATTACCAGGGGCTCATACAAAGGCTTGAAAGTTTGGAAAATGCTTGATTTTGCTGTTGTATGTTTTCAAGGTTAGGAATATGCTTAAACTTGAATACACTCTTTGAAAAATGCTTGATTTTCAACACAATCACTCATGTCAACTTGAACTGGCATTCATAACAACAATTTAGATAAAGGCTTCGAGAGTCTGGACATTTTTGATTTAGGTACCTTGAAAGTGCTTGAATGCTACTCTTGAAAAACTGTACAAACCCTGAATTTCACTGGAGAGAAAAGTGAAGAAGTTAATGTATGTGAGTAACTCTACACTTGAATCCCAGTGTGTTTTCATGGAGAAGATGGGGATGTATTGTTAGAAACTGTATATTTACGTTCAGATGTAGTCTGCAGAACCACAGTGAGCTGTTTGATAGGATGATAATGCTTTACATAAACTATGCATGATCTAATGTTTGGTGTGAAACCAGGGTTAAACTCCTTTTCTGAGCAAAACCAAATATCCTGTTGTTCTCATTACTGTCTGTGTTTGACATAAAGACAATAACACAAGTCTGTAGTTAACAGGTTAACCAGTTAGGTGTTTTACAAAGTACAGTGAAATTCAAGGTCCCCAGTGAAGGTTTTTTTTTGGGGTCCTGAATATTTATAAAAAGCAGTGCGATTTTGTGTTTTTTCTCTCACCAGACGTTGTCATAAATACAGAAGTTTCTTCTTGTTTCCTACTCATTTTCAATTTATGCTAAATTAAATTAAAGCTCTGATTGGATCTTTTTAAATTTTCAAATTGGGGTCTCTGTTGTAATGCACAACCGTGTCGGGGCTCCTTGCACGAAAATGTTTGACCCAGTTTTTTATGTCTTCTTCCACTCCGCATTCAATCACAACACTTGCCAAAGAACGTGTTCTGGTGTCCAAGTCTCCATTTAAGTGTGCTTATGATAGCTTAGCACGCCTTTCATCATGTCTAAGGAGAGAGCATTGTTGCCCTTTGGCTTGTTGAGGCGTAATAATGGCTCCTCTTGGCATTGTTGTGGTCCAAATAGTGATGTGCCGGTCTGGAGGCACTTAAGGCTCTGGCTCCTGACTGAAAACACCTAAAGTATTACAGCACTTCTCACAGCAAGACTACCAAACATAAGAACAGTAACTCAGAGCTCTCTGGGAGCTTTAACACAGGCCCAGTGTTTACCCTCTGAACACAAAGTAGCTGTTTTTATAAACTTTTAGCAATTTATTAAGAACAACAGCCTGCAGCTCCCTGACATGTCCCGTCTCAAAATTATAGTAGCACAGTTGCTAGCAGGCTGTTAGCATTGATTGTAGCTAACTTGGACTAATAGGTATTGTTGTCACACAGATAATAAACATAATGTTGAGTTATGGATATTGGATCATTTGATTAGAGGGTTAGATGAGAAGATTGATTTCACTCTCATGTCTGTAATGTTACGCTAAACATTAAGGTAGAGCCAGCTGTCGATTAGCTTAGCCTAGCATTAAAACACACACACACACGTCTAAGCTAACGCCCAGTAAAACCACACATATTCCTTTACATTTCTGCTTAAAATGAAATCAAATTAACCAAATCAGAAATAGCACATTAATTAGTCAAACTTAGACAATTAGCTAAGTTAGGCTAATTGTCCCCTGAACTTAGCTTCACATTTAGCATACAGATATGACAGTGGTATTGATCTTCTCATCTAATTCTGGTTTTAAAAAAAGCAAATTAACTATTTCTGACTAATTTCACACTAACCAAAATGTCAGCAAGGTGGGTCAAAAGGCAAACAATCATTCTTTTCATTAATCTGTTAACTTTCTTTTTTTTTTGATAGTAAATATAATGTCCCACAGTCCAAAACCAAAATATAATCAATTCACAATCATCCAAAAAATCAAATGTGTGGAATCTCTGCTGATAACTGACTTAAACAATTGTTGTGCTTCTATTTCTTGTGGTTTCCAGATCTTTTTGTTCCCTCAGTCAGCCCCATCAGATGACTCAGTTACTCCCTTTGCAGAGGTTCATTAGACCTCCTCTCTGCCCACTTCACACATTTAATATGACACTGATCCAGTTCCAGAGGAGAGCGAGGGAACATTAATGTTGTTGTTCTTTCGCCTTGTTGCTCTGACCTAAGCCACTGCAGCTGGCAGGTGATTTGGGTTTGATACTGTGAAGTCGTCAGGTTCCTATCATGTGATACCTACATTAGTTGTTAAAGCTCTTATCAGTAACGGTGGCCATGCTGCAGAATGACATTTTGTGATGCTGTTGAATGCAGGTTGTGTGTTTTCTCTGCACTCATTCAACATGTTTGGGCCACCACAGCAACACTTCCACGCCTGTGACATAAAGGTCGAGCAGCGGAGGAGTGTTACTGCAGAAAGGCTCCGAGTGAGAGAGTGATAAAACACATTCAGTGGGCTTAAACAGTATCTGCTCCTGTTCCAGATTAAGAAATACATCTGTTTTTGATCAGGAAGAAACTTATGTGTTCTGTGTGTGTGTGTGTGTGTGTGTGTGTGTGTGTGTGTGTGTGCAGGCGGGCACGGTGAGGGACTCCATGGCCAAGTCGCTGTACAGCGCTCTGTTTGACTGGATTGTGTTCCGGACCAACCATGCCCTGCTAAACAACAGGGACCTGGAGGACAATTCAAAGGTGGGACTGAAAAGACACTCACATACAGCAGCACCCCCGAGAAATGTTTAAGTGTATGTATTCTTGCTCTTATGTACAAGGTATGGTACAAAGACAACATAGAAAGAAAATGCACACTTAAAAGGTACGTAAAACAAAAAAAGAACAAAATATGAATGTATATCGAATCAATTGAATATTTACTTGTCTTTAGTTTCATCGATTTCACACTAAATTTCACTTCTTTTCATTCTAACAAATGAAAGCAGGCAGCTTGTCTTGAACATCTCTGCATTTTCATATTGCATACGCTTTGCAGTTGTGATTGTCATTGTAACATACAGTGTGATGTCCACTATAGTAATATATGAAAGTTTTTCTAGTGAGAGAGCTGTTATGTATAACATTATGTGCTGTGTGTCTGTGTGTGTGTGTGTGTGTGTGTGTGTGTGTGTGGTTTAACATTCATAAAAAATGTGTTGAAGGGGTGTTTCTATTGCAGTATTGCCACACTTTAACCAAACATTAAAGCCAGTTTAAACCAGTTACATGAACCAGCTGAACTGCACCACCACCAGGTGGAAATATTCTTTAGGCTGAGCTCACACATGAGATGTTGTGCTTTGTTATAATACAACTGTGACTAACCCAAGCTTAGTAGATGAAAACTGCCAAACTGTGTATTAATACACAACCTTTGCTACTTTTTAATGAAACTGGAGACAACTTTAATTACATAGGAATATTCTTAGGTAACAAACTTTGCCTTTATGTTAATGTGGATCTTGTTTGAAAAGAAACATAAATAAAATGGCATTTATCTCAATGAAGGCAAAATCCATACTTTACTTAAATCTATTTTCTTAAGGTGCTTTTTCTTTTTGTGTGTATTTTATTTTATAATTTATAAACTGTCAGTGTTTTTGTTATGTGGTGTGTGTGAGTGTGTGTGTTTTTATGTTTGAATGAACTGCTGGATTGGCCAAAGACAATTTTCTACTTTTATGACCAATAAAGTTCTATTCTATTCTATTTTATACTTGCGCTCTCTGTAAGCAGCGACTCTCACAACTTCACTTTAAATACAAGAACAAAAAAAACCTTGCATTGGTGTTTTGTAAAGGCCTTTTTCAGAGCAGACATTTTCACTTGACAAAGCAGGAAAGCCACATGTGTAAATAATAACAGTATTAGTGGATGCAAACTATTTAGCTTGAATGGTAACAGTGTAAATTACACCTGTGCCTTTCTTAGTATGACAAGTGATAAAGTCTTCAGACTGATGGAGGAGGAGTGTTTACCTCCTAAGTCAACACACAGTCTGTCCGGTTCATGTCCTCCCTTTATTCTTTTTTGTCTTTCCTGATTTGTCTGACTGTTGCTCTCCATCCTGCTGCTGCCGGTCTGTCAACAACATCTGCCTGTCTGCCTGCCTACCTGTCTGTCTGTCTATATGTCAGTGAAGACTTTATCCCCCCCCACCACTCTCAAAGGCAGGGAGTGTTTGTAATATGAAAATCCCATGTGTGTGTGTGTGTGTGTGTATAGGTGTGTCTGTGTGTGTTTGTTGGAGTGGCAGCTGGCACGTCAGACCCTGTGGGGGCATCTAAAGGATTAGAAAACAGACGTGTGTGTGCGTGTGTGCGTGTGTGCGTGTGTGTGCGTGTGTGTGCGTGCGTGTGCGTGTGCGTGTGCGTGCGTGTGTGTGTGTGTGTGTGTGTGCGTGCCAAGAACATTTGGGCAGATGGCATCACGTTCCCCTCAGCTCAGTTTACCCCCTTTGGTCCTATGCTGTCCCATTACTGTGTGTGTGTGTGTGTGTGTGTTTCCCTTGGCACTGACATCATCTGTGTGTGTGTTTGCCCTCCCTCGGTGCTGTCAGGGGGCCGATGAGGTTGCACTTTCTGTCAAGGTCATTGTTCTTATGTCCAAGATAACAGTTTATACACAGTTTGCAGCGTGTGCTCGTGTGTGTTTTTACGCCTTCGGAGAGAAATAAAACACTGCTGGATAAAATTAGATTAAATTGGAAACAGCTTTTACAGTCCATTTCATAATTAAAGCCCCTCTTTGAATGAACGCCTCCTTCAGATGGTGCATATTAATGCTATATGATGACATAAATCTTACTGACACTTGGGGGGCAACTGGGTCGCCGAAGCTGTAAAGAATGGAGGTATAAAAAGAAACACAATAAAAACAAATCTCTAAATAAAGATGATGAAGAATCATACATTTTTACAGATGTTTACAGTGCAGCTATAGTGTATTTTTATATATATATTTATCTTTTTCACCAGATTCTCTCCATTGGAGTCCTGGACATCTTTGGCTTTGAGGATTACGAGAACAACAGCTTCGAGCAGTTCTGCATCAACTTCGCCAACGAACGGCTCCAGCACTACTTCAACCAACACATTTTCAAATTAGAACAGGTAGGAGCGTTATGATCTCCTCCACCCTCCTCTACTCTCCGTGCCGTTTCGGCCGTTTTTCCTTTTACCATCCAGACAATGACTATTGTGCAGCTTCTGATAACACGTCATTGCATTTTGTGTTTTACCGCCTCTGTGACGACGTTAACGGCACGCAAACATTCATATGTGATCTCGCCGCGGTGGGTCTTGGTACCCAGTGACGTCGGTTTGTGCACCGGTGTCGCATTATTGTGGCTGTTACACATTCCTCAAAAATGCCTTTATGCTTTCAATTGATTCAAGTGATGCAGTGAAGAATGGGTCCTCCTGACTTCACTGACTTCCTCTTCAGCTCTGAACGCACTACAAACGCACTGTGAGAGAGGAGCTGCTTTGTAACTTGCTTCACAACTCTCTCCCTTTCTCTTCTATCTGTCACTGAACCACTAACTTCTGAACAGTACAAGATAAAGTCTTCTAGTTTTCCCTTCAGTGCCTTCCCTTCCCTCTCTCTCTCTCTCTCTCTCTCTCTCTCTCTCTCTCTGTCTCTCCCTCTGTCTCTCTTCCATTCTTAAGGACTATTACTGAACCACTAATCCCTGACCAGTTATATATTATGTATTCATTATGCTCATTTATCCTCAACTGCCAAACCACTTAATATTCAGAGCACATGCTATATATTTTTTTTCTCCAAATCATATCGAGAGAGAGAGAGAGAGAGAGAGAGAGAGAGAGAGAGAGAGAGAGAGAGAGAGAGAGAGTGAGTGTGAG
>JAVQJL010089390.1:0-40977 GCA_036024295.1 Nannoperca obscura | reverse complement strand
GTGGGTGTGTGTGTGTGTGTGTGTGTGTGACGTGCACACATACACACACACACACACACACACACACGTACAAAGACAGAGAGATACACTGGGAGACATTTGGTGATTTTAATCTTCCTTCCAGGCACAGAAGCGTCTTGAATTTGCGGCTGTAAAAGAAAAGGTACAAAGCCACAGAGCACAGGAACCCTTTCAGTTCTTGTTTAACTGCAGTCCGTGTTCCCAAACGTAATCCAAAACAGGCTTTTAATCTTGATTCAAAACAACTTTACACTCATATCAAAAGGCCAACTCCTGCACAGAAGCACGGTTAGCAAGCTACCCGACTACACACCACCAAGCATAAAAAAGGCACTGATGTGGGTAAAGCTGCCTGTTGCTGCTAAAACGACACAGATGGGTCCAGGGAAAACACATGGCCTTCATTTTAGTTCTTGAGAGACTCCGAAAACAAACTCCCCAATTTAAGAAAGTTGCATCGCGTGAAAGAAACAAAACAAAAAAATAGAGAGAGATAAGAAACTCACCTTCACGACACTCTTCTCCCACAAATCCTGGGCAGCATCTCCACTCCAGCGCAGTGACCTGCTTGTAGGTAACCCTGAAGGACGGCCTGATCAGGGTTCTGTAGCTGTAGAAAACAGCACACGGTCACTGATTTAACACACACATACACATTGACAGACAAGATCAAACAGATATGTTTAAGGTTTTTTTTGTGTATTTTGGGGGATTTTTGACAGTCGACAGTAGAGTGAGGACAGAAATGAGGAGAGAGAGAGAGGGAAAAGGTTGCTGACCAGATTTGAAGAGGGAACATTGTAATTATATGTACTTTGCTTGAATATTTCCATTTAATGCAATGTTATACTTCTAATCCACCTATACTAGGAGTGATTTAGTCCCTTCTTTTTCAGAGGGAAAGTTCAGAATTTGGATGCAGGGCAGAGTATTTTTACAGCATTAATACATCACTGTAATAATTTTTGTATAAATATAATATAATAGTTTCACTTCGGTAAAAGATCTTCTTTAACCACTGCCAATACCAACATTTTCAATAAGAGAAAGGGTGGCCCCCAAATAACCCACTAAATATGCAGCTGTCGCCATGCAGGGGGACCCGTATTCATTCATGACTGATCAAAACAGTATATGAGGACTCTGTGGGTACCTGATGACTTTGGAGCAGGGCCCAGGCCATCGGCAGCCCTGAAACACTCTCTGCACTGTGGTTTCTGTCCCGTTGTGCACCTGACAGGACACTGTTCTGGAAACAGTATACTGACACCAGTTCCTAAAATACAAAATAAATAGATTCTACACGTTATTATTAATACAACATGAGAGAAATCATACACAATCAATGCCAAGAAGACAGCAGGTAAAAATGTAAAAACCTGGAAAAATAACAAATTGAAATACTAATGTGAGAATTTAATAGAGCTGCAAAATTCACCAGCAAATGTTTTTTTTTATTTTTATTTTTTGCTTGAGACAAAGAATTATGATTAAATGTTCACGCAGCGAAAAGGCGACATCTCCAGTGTGCACGTGCACTCACCTGAGGTGGGTATGGGACCCGGTACCTGGCGGTCCAGGGCTGCCGCCCTGTTCCGATTTGATGCGCTGCCGCTGCACAGTGATGCCTGGAAAGCGATAAACAAACCCTGTTCCCAGCGAAGGACACACTAAAGTTATCCACATGCACAGCGCGTAAAAGAACGACGCAGCCATCGTCTCCTTTTGATTTATCCCTGACAGAGATATCCGCAGATAGCGACGATATTCAAGGAAATCCTTAAGTTATAAACCCCCTCTGTGGCAGATCTACAGAATCTGTAGAGGAATGGAGGAAAGAAAACCTAAGCAAACCCCAGTGAAACTATTAATGAGCTGGTCATTTCGTCTTCCCGAGGAGAAACAAACCGGCCCCCTCAAGAGCCCAAAATGAATGACACACAGCTTCTTCCTATAGAATAATGCGGTTTTCTGACGTTTGACATCGTGCCGAGGACTCAGGAGTCAAATATCCAGTGTGCGTAAAAAGCGCGCAGAGTACGAGGGCTGCAGACGGAGTGCGTAAAAGCGCATCTGGTCCCGATCGAAAGTCCACGACCCTAGAGTTTTTATATAGGTCCTATGATGTGGATGTGATGATGATGATAGTGGATTTACAGTTACTGGACTCGTAGTGTCTTCCCAGTCTATTGTCTCGATTTTTTTAATTACCAAGCTGATGATATAATGAGCGCTAGCCGACAGGGACTTATTTTAAGCTCATCCTTTAAGCCTACATAAGTCAAGGGGTAACAAAGACAGATTTGAGCGATGACATTATGATCTTACAATAATCGGGGGGAATGATAATAAATGTGGTCGTTTTCAACACGTTGTCATTTGGGCTACATTTTTCTTTGTGAAGGTTCTGGGACTAGCCTACAGATATTTAGATGATTATAGGCTATAATAACATCGCATTTAATGCTTTAAACGACACGTTGATCACCCAAAACTGAACCCAGTGGGTTTTGTTTATCTGTAAACAGGCTTAAATAATCTATAAACCTTGTTCCAACAAAACTTTTAGCGACCAGTGTCTGAATTCTTTCTTGCAATAAAGTAGATGTGATGTTATAAAATATTTAGGACGCCATGTTTTGTCAGGGAGAAAAACTAAATAAAAAATAAAATACCAAGTCAAATTATATTAAATAATGATTATAATATTGATCGACTATCCCATAATTTTGACTAAAGTCACGCATTTGACTAAATATATCATAATTATGATTTAGTTTAAGCAGATTTCACAGATTTGACTTCGTAACATAAACAACCCTCATAGCTTTAAATAGTAAATCATACTTTTGACTACTTTGCTATTATATCATTTTGGCTTAATATCTCATTGTTTTGATTTAGAAAGACAATTTTTTGACTTATCTCACACTTACCTGAGTATTTTCACTTTTGTTTATCCTGACTTTTTCTTTTTCATTTATTTGCTTTCATTTTTAAACTACTGTTGGCTAATGTTAGAATATTTAATGGTATTACCGCCGTGGGAATAAACTTAAAAAGTGTGCTGGTCGTTAGCGCCCCCTGCTGACACTTCAGGCTACGTACAGGCCGCAGAAGGAAGGAGACGTGTCCCACTCTCGGATTAGCTTGAGCGGACAGATGGAGGCGGCCAGCACCAGCGGCAACATGGGAGAAAAAGCCGACGTGGAAATGGCAGAAAACCCATTTGAACCTTACATCGAGTATCTTCGTCTGCAGCTGGAAGACCAAGATCCAGTTTTCCTGATCGGATTAATCGTCGCTTTGGCGGTCGTTGTCATCACCTGTGGTGAGAAGTTACCGCTAGTGCTAAAGTTAGCCTGCCGACATTAGCTTAGCAGGCGATGTCTAGCGTTTAGCTAAGCATAGTTAGGTATAACGTGTCTGGTTGTTGGAAAGCGGGACATTCAGCGTTGACATTTAACCTATAATGTCCATTTAATAACGAAAGTTGTACTTCAAAGCCATTAGCTGAATTTGCAAGCAAACTAGGAAGCTAACTGCTAAGCTAAAGCAAACGTCAACAGCTGTCAATTGCACCGTTCATTAGCATTTCTCACGGAAGACATTCAAACTGACTGCGTATCTTTAGTTAACAGACAACCGGGGTTTTGAATCGCTCCCTGCTTTCTCTTTTCAGTGTTTCTGAGGTACTTTCTCTCCAGTAAATCCGTCAGAAGCGCCGTGCTGCTGGTCGGACTGTGTGACTCTGGAAAAACCCTGCTTTTCTGCCGGGTGAGTCCATGTAACTAAAACGTGGTTATCCCGTCGCCACGTTGTCTGTCGGCTGATGCACGGTCAATCTGCTTTATACGTGACCGTGCCCTTTTATGTTTTGTTTTGTTTATTTTGTTGCAGCTGTTGTCAGGAAAGTTCAAGCGGACACAGACCTCAATCACGGACAGCAGTGCTCCATACAAAGCCAAAAATGACAGGGTAAGTTAAGAAGAGTCAGTTATTGTCCACATTTATCATCCTTTCGTGATGGAGCATGGTTTGCAGTTGTCCCCTCTTTCTCTTGCATTCAGGGCAGCACCTGGACTCTGATAGATCTGCCAGGTCATGACAGTCTTCGCCCTCAGTACCTGGAAAAGTTCAAATCTGCAGCCAGGTGAGAAGAGCACAACCTGTCTGAACACACATGTGCATTGTTGTCCGTCTGTCTGTGAAGTAAGTGACCTGATTGATGTGTTTTGTATTTTTGTCTTCCCTATTACACGTTTCTCATCATCACTCTCTCTCTCCTCTCTTCAGAGCGATTGTGTTTGTAGTGGACGGCGCTATCTTCCAGAAGGAAGTGAGAGATGTGGCAGAGTTCCTGTACATGTTGTTGACGGACACCGTGATCTCCAGGAACACCCCGGCTCTCCTGGTGGCATGCAACAAACAAGGTTCAACAACCCTTTTTTGCTATGAAAGCTACCGAATGATCCACACTCTACATCTTGTCCTACATTTTCAGCCTACACTTACACAGTTGGGTATTTGTTATATGGCACAGTTATGTACTGGTTTCTTTATTTTACAGATATCACCATGGCAAAATCTGCTAAACTGATCCAGCAGCAGCTGGAAAAGGAATTGTAAGTAGCTGGTTTATTGTCTGTATTTTGGGGCTGTGTTTCAGGTTGGTTTTTGCTGTGTCTTTTTCCCATTTCTTTCATTATTTGAGGTCAATTTCAGTAAAATTGACACCTCAAGTGCTCTATTATAGTAATTCCCTCGTGTTTATGTCACACATGTAATGTTTTTCATAAAAAGTATGTGTTAAGTTGTTAGTCTTCCTGTAATAAAAAGGAATCCTTGAGTGTAAAGTACACAGCAGTCACCTTAAGTCTTACAGATACAATCAGAATTTAGACTTTTTATAGACTTTGTCTGCCGAGGGACATCATCTGTACATCATCACCATTCACACCCATAATCACCCGCACCAAAACAAACAGTACTGCAAGTAAGTCACCACTGCATACAGGACGACGTGACATCAGTGAGATAATCAGTGCACAGACAGCTGGTCAGAGCCCTCACTGTTCCCAATCACTGAGGTGTACTGTTGAGGGCTGCAATGGCTGCTGGTACAAGCCTTTTGTCAAAGCGAGCCTCTCTGCACCTCAGGGACCTGAACCTGCGCCCAGAGTGTGCCAGTGTATTGTGGTATTGTTGCTCTGCGTGTAATGGCTCTGCAGTTGAGCACTGAGAGGATGCGTGCAGGGAAACTTATAGCTTCTGCAGCAGTGTTGGTTAACCGTGTTTGTTTGTGACAGAGAGCATATTAAAGAAACAGTAGAGCAGAATGGGTCGGGCAATAGTAGGAGAAGGTGGGGGGGGGCGACATAGAGTCCTTTGAGTTTGCAGATGACTGATAGTCTTTGTTGTCTCCTGGTGTGAATGTCCTTTGTGTGTTATTCATTTTATATTTTAGGGGGTTGTACTGTTTTCCTCACATTGTGTTGGTGTCTTTAAGTGGAGAGTTTATGCTTTGATTGTCGTGTTTGATTTAGTAAATCATCATTTTATATTGCTTTTTATGCAAGGAATTGGCCTGACCACTTTGAACAATTGGAATTCATTGTTTTGCCTAAGTACACTTTCATCTTAGGAACCGAAGCGCCATTATGCCTCAATCCTGTCACTTCTCATAGGAACACCTTGCGAGTGACGCGCTCCGCAGCCCTGAGCTCTCAGGACGGCTCTGTGGGCGGCAGCATGTATCTGGGGAAAAAGGGCAAGGACTTTGAGTTCAGCCAGCTGCCCATGAAGGTGGAGTTCCTGGAGTGCAGCGCCCGCGGCAGCAAGGGGGAAGACGGGGAGGCAGACATCGAGAGCCTGGAGAAGAGCCTGGCTAAACTGTGAAATGGGCAACTCAACATCCTTGAGGCAGAATTTGCCTCAAAGACACAGACTTCAGATCAACGTTCGCTGTCACCTCAGTAATCAAAGGAGGGAAGACGGCAGCATCCCAGCGGAGGAGTAACCAGTCAAACGTGGTCCTCTCTGCGCTGACTGTCAATGTTAAACTTAAAAATGACATTAAAGGTCGAAGAACTTCTGAGACACATTCAATCAAAACAAGACTGAAAGTAATGCAACGGAAACTGTCAGGTCGCGCTGTACTCCTGGCAAATGATTACTGTGAATGTCCACCTTAAATTGCTTTATTAGGCTTGTTTAGAAAATAGTTTGTAGAATTTTGGTAAATTACAACATTTTGCAGTTTATAATTGCAATATAAAGTAGTTATTAAAGGCCGTCACTCATTTTCATTTTAAACTTTTGACTCAGCTAGTCTGATTAGCTGCCTTGTGGAGACAGACGGGCGTAAATTGCATTTATTCATTAACTTGGTGAGTCAGTCTTGTGCCTTTTTTTTCCTGTTCTTACAGAAGTATTTTCCTTGTTTGAAGATGACTGTTTACTTGTTTGAAAGTGTTGCGTGTATACAGTGCATTGAAAGTGAATGTATGAATTTATTGGAATTGTGTGTTTGCTGAAGGTAAAGTTTTTGATGCTTGATGCAAGTGAAATCCACAGATTAACAGGAACAACAAACATGATTTAATCATTTACTGGGTGTCACTTCACAGGGCGCTGCTTTACATTCTTTTTTTTTTTTTTTAAAGGCACCACAAGCCCGAAGCAGTTTAGAAGTGTGGCTGGGTAACGTGTGTCAAATGTCTCCAGTCTGAGAACGAGCAGCGTGCTTGAAATGTCACGTCTTGGGAACAACTTTCAGTTTGCGCTGTGCTTGGTCTTTCTGTCTGGCTTCTGGTTTGGATTGAAATGTTTTCACTCTATAAAACCACCACAGACTCAGTTCAACATGCAGTTTTGTCTAATTTGTTTTTTTTTAAAATTTGTCTACAAAATGCATATACAGCAAAATATAGAATAAATAATGAAAAAAAACAATTACTAACAATATTAAACCAATCACCAAATAATGATTCTACCTGTTCTAACAGCATCAAACACTATACACACGTGCTTATAAACTAAAAAATAAGACAAGTCAAAATAGTGTATTGCTCTGACCTCAACAAAAGATTGAAGAACATGTAAAGTGCGTACATCTACAGCTGAGACAGACGGTAGATCGTCAGACTGGAGCTCTGATCTGCGACTACCACGCTGGGCTCTCCTTTCAGCACAGCAGGGCACAACCAGTTCACCTTGTCCCCGTGACTGATGCTCAGTTTGGGGCCTGACTTCTCCTCCGTCACCACCTCTGCACCCGCTGCCTCCTTATCCTCCACTTCAGCTGCTTCTTTCTCTGCTTCAGCCTTCTGTGGTGTCTTTGCTTTGTCCTGGGGCTGTTCTTTCCCCTTTGCCTTGCTTTTACCCTTCCTGCGGGGGGCTGCTGTCGCTCGAGTTTTGGCTTTTGCCTCCAGATTCACCACTGGATGCTTACTGAGGTCCCACAGAGCGACCTGGCCGTCATTCCCCCCCGTGACCAGCCAGTAAGGGTGGGAGAGGAAACTAACAAAGTGGGCTTGCGAGGCCCCCTGACTGTGGGCCTTGACTGCTCCCTGCTGTTCCAGTTTTGAGCCGCTGCCGATTCGCATCAGATGCACCCGCCCGTCCTCTGCTGCACAACCCAAAATGTTTCCGCAAGTCGCCACGGAAACACAGTGCACCAGAGGCGGGTTGAAAAGCTGACCAGGACGCTGCTGATGGTCGTCTTCTTCTTCGGTTGCATCCTGGAGACTGAGAGTCCAGAGGGGGCGTGTCTTCTGCAGACCCCACAGCATCACCTGAAGTGACACAAAAACAAAAAAAAGGTGAAACAAATGTTGAAAGACATGTTGTCAAATGGAGTCTTGGTACAGAAGAGGACGACATGATGTAAATACAAATGGTGAAACACTCTCTCACCTGCATATCCAGTCCAGCAGACAGCAGGTTATTGGGCCTGTGAGGCCGAAAAGCCACGGAGGAGCAGATGTTCGTGTGTCTACGAAGAGTCCTGCACACTTTCCCCCCAGGAAGCTCCAGTACCCGAACTGCCCCGGAGTCATCAGCCATTGCTAGGCCTGAACCCGTTTTGTTTAGTGCCAAAGCATTAATCTCCTCCTCCCCTACACCCTGAAACTCCTCCACGGGGCCCTTCAGGTTTCGGGGGTCGAGTACGCTCACTGAGTCTCCATGAGACACATAGAGGTGGCCCGGAGCTGCAGGTGAAAGCACAACACTTGTGCTGTCCTCTTCACCAGGGAGAGTGAGACGGCCTATGATGGTTCCCTCTTGGCTCCACACTGTGACCTCTCCACCCTCAGAGCCTGAAGCCAGGAGACCCTCAGGGCCCGAAGATGCCCCAACACACAGGATGGATGTGGAGTGGCCCTCAGACCACTGCCTGGCCATTCTGACTCTGCAACATGCAAGTTAACAAGGAGAAGATAAACACGAGTTTGTGACACATTATCTTTATTGAAGAACAATTTTACAGGACTTGTTGTGTTTCAAGCACTTCCAAGCTGGCTAAACCAAAAATGTACAGACTCTATGCATTTAATTGTTACTATAAACAAAGAATATAGATGATGAAAATCAAGCCTTTTCAAGGAATATATTCGAATTAAAGCATATTCCTAACCTTGAAAAATGTTTGCTTTTTCAGCTTTTCCAAACTTTAGATACTTCGTATGAACCCTGTCCAGCCCATGTATATGAATGAAGGTAGGGTAAATATTAGAAACACGTCTAGGTATAAATGCAGAACAGCAGCACAAACTGCAGCCTCTAAAATGACCATAAAGTTGAATAAACGCCCTTATAAAACTCTTTCAAGAAAAACTAATCTAGAGCTGAGATGATTCATCAATTTGTGACAAACATTCTGCTTCCACCTTAAAAGAAGTATTTTAAATGTACATATTTTACGAAAGAGGTTTAATGTGCGGTGTTCTATGTATTTTAATACAAAAATGTACTCACTTACAAATGGAGGGATTTTAAATTAGGTTACGTTTTATTCACCCAGTAGTCAGAATTACTATTTTGAGAAGTTGCTGCAGACACAGAATCTAAATGTCAAACCAAACAGTCTTCGCTCTCTAGCTCTGCTAATTTGTTAGCCTACAAGCTAACACGTAACTTCCCGTTCAGCTGACGGTTTGTCAGCGACAATAAACATGTTATATGTTAATTTGTGCACTGAAAATAATTTATAACAGCGCTGTGACATTATCGATAACTTCAGGACCACAGAACTACGCTACCTTAGCAAGTACAGTCAAAACTTTAGCAGGCTGCCATGTAGGGTCCGGTCGCGCATTGATGACGTCATACATGAAGAGGGACGCTTGTGCCCTGAGTTTGGCATGTCAGGCGGGTTTCTTTAGCTTTATCCCCAGAAATGACAAAGCTTTAACCATATATATATTAAACAAAACAAAATGTTTTATATCTATGCCTTTAAAACCAACCATTACCACGAGCCCAATCTACTTTCCTATATCTCTAATTTAAAACATTGTATTGGTGGAGGTTAATGCTTCCACAAAACTGGGAGGAAATGTTGCCTGTAAGTATAGTTTAGGGCAAAATACCCCATACAAATATTTCATTAAAAGCCTTCATTTCATTATTGTATTAGTTAATGTGCTGTGTGTCTCTGCATTATTACTGAGCCAGAAATCATAAAATTGAGCAACATAACTTGTTAAGACAAGTTAGAAGTGTAATCATGACGAGGGAACTGGTTGTGCAGTCGTTGCAGTACAAAATAGGAACATGCAGAAATATACAGTGCAAAATGATAAATAAAATATAATTTAAATGTATGTTATATTACATGGATTGTCCCATTGTTGCATACTATGTCCCATAGTATACTACAGTGTCTGTAGTATGAAATACCAGTCAACAGTAGAAGCTTCATCCCTACACATTCTGCAGAAAATGTAGAAAGAAAAGCACACAGGACACAGAGGAGGCAGATCATTAAATCATTGTTCAGCGGGTCCCCTCACCCGGCCTTCATTTCCACAATGGCTGCTCTCCGCTAATTCATCCAAAGCTGTAGATCTGATGAGTGTGGTCCATTTCTGGGTCAGTGAACAGTGTGCCATACTGCTGCACTGAATAGAGTGAGAGAACAGAGACAGGAGGCCATAGCTTTCACACTACACACACTCAACACACACACACACACACACACACACACACACACACGTCAACCTAACGTTCAAATGCTGACACATACTGCATATCCTCACAAAGAAGCAGCAGTTCTCACAGAGCACTTTGCATGTAAGTACTCTGCAGTCATTTGCCATTTTCTGCTCATTGCATGTGCATTAGATGCTACGCTTCTTTTTTGTATTGCAATTGCATAGAGAGATTTCACTAAGCAGGTGCATATGTTAAATGTGATTCTGTAGTTGCACAAAATAGGCCGTGTGAATTTGTCAGCAGGTTTTTCCTGTCTATTCAACAACTTCTCTCCATCACACGCGTGAGAGGGTGCACTTTCTATTTGTGTCATTAAATGAAGCTTGTTGAAGCTGTTGTAAAGCTTGAAGTAAGTGAGGTACGTGACAAGTTATTCATATTTAGCAAATTGTGTTTGAATTGGAATGTATTTAGGGGTTTAATTGTTCTTGCATGTCTAAAGCAAGAACAATCCAAAGCACTAAAAATGAATTTTCATCGTATCTTCCAACTGAATGTGATGTTTAACAACTTGAACAGTGCCCCAGTAGCAGGCAGAAGAAAGTGCATGACACTGCTGAAATGGTTGAGATAGCAAACTGAATTCACATTAGTAACAGCTGAATAACCTTCTCCAGAGACTGTTTAATGAGACAAAGACTCTAATGGTCAATATAATCCAATATGTGCAATAACCCTGTAAAACCAAAACATCTACTTTACTTACAAATTATGTATATTACAGTTTAATGTACAAATATGTGCATTTTTTCTCCACCTACTTTAGCATTGTTGTCCTTGTTTTATGAGAGCCACCTGAGCAACTGATTCTGATTCTCCTTCTGAGAAGATTTGGAGTTCTTTCGAAATATACATCACACACCTGAGAGCATGAGGTCGCCCTATTTCCCAGCAAGGTCGATGCTTTTCCACAAGGAGCCAAACGGAGTCACGTACAGAGTCCCAGCACTGCTCTACCTGTCCCGCTCCAGATCCTTCCTGGCCTTCTGTGAGGAGAGACTCAGCCCGTCCGACTCTCAGGCTCACCTGCTGGTCATGAAGAAAGGCACTTTCTACAGGAACTATGTGGAGGTCAGTGTGAGTCAATGCACCTGAACTCTATAGTGTCTCCAGTCTACTTGAGTAAACGTTTTAATTAGTTTCTTCAAAATGCGCAGCTCAAAATGTTAGTTACTGGCTTAAATGTGCTCCAAGAAGTACACAAACATACAAAGAGCCAGGTCAATAAGAGTAACCACCATTTTTAATAGCTCATAATGGAACAACATTAGCTTAGACTGCCAAGACACAATCAGCGTTGAAAGGTTTCAGAGGAAGAAAGTCTCAAATAATAAAGAAGTTCTGTACAGTATGTGGCAACAACACTCATCTACATTTCTATGTGCAGAAAGTCATCAATAATACAAAACAACAAAACTTAATAATATTGCAATATGTCGATGAATTCACTCCTTGGGACTTGAGATTAATAAAGTAAAACATGAGAATAAAAAAAACAATAAAAACAATAATAGCTGTAAAAGAAGAAGAAAACATTTCAACACACTATGAAGTTACATCCACCTCCATTGTATTGGTGTAGAAATCTCAGAGATGGATATGTAAAAACCTGAGCAAATAAAACCAAAACTGACCTTAAGAATTACCAAGAAATACAGCTCAAGGTTCACAAAAAAGCGAATAAGTGGACCTTGAGTTAAGATTATGTTATGAAAAGAAATGTGAACCGATCCTTTAATTTAAATACTACAGACACCTTTTCTTTCTTGTCTTTTTTTTGATCCACCTTGTTTCTCCAGCATGATCTAATGTGGTGTTCTTATCTTTGAGGCTCTTCCTTTCTAATCTGCTTTCCTTCTTCCTTTCGTTGCTGCAGTGGGAGGACATGCGTGTCCTGGGCAATGCCTTCCTGCCAGGCCACCGGTCCATGAACCCGTGCCCGGTGTACGACGAGTTCACAGGCACTCTCTTCTTGTTCTTCATCGCTGTCCTCGGCCACACCTCCGAGTCCTATCAGCTGGTGACGGGGAAGAACGTGACCCGCCTCTGCTACGTCTGCAGCACTGACGACGGAGACACATGGAGTCCAGCCACCGACCTGACCAAGAGGGTCATAGGAGACACTATCAAAGGTCAGAGAGAGCGAGAGCCACGCTACTTCCACTGTTGTTCTGATTTACGATTATTCCAAACCAACACAAAGGGATCACCAGATATTTAAAAGGGTAAAAAATAATACACAACTCAATTCTGCTACACAAAATGAAGATTACTTTTTGGGACTTTTCCCTAATCTTTGATTTTTACTTGAGAAATAGGACATTCAGATGAAACGATCTGAAAAATGGAAAATCACTCTTCTCAGATAAATCAACCTGTGATGAGAGGTCATAGGTTGATGTGGCTTTGTATTAACAGGGCACAAGCAAAAAGTTGAGTTGGAAACCACTGCTCTAGCAAACATCATTACTCAAGCTTTGTCTCTCTGCTGCTCAGATTAAAAACAGACTCTCAATGTATCAAATTAAAACCAAGCTGTCATAAAAAAAATTATAAAATGAAACCTGTTGTGAAAATATGATATACACACTTGTTACGTTTGTATGTACTTTAGGGAACCTTGTCCTTTTGATATGATGTGATAACTAAACATGTTAAAGGATAAGTCTGTCTCAAAACAATACCCACGTGCTCATTATGCTCACTGAAGATGTTAGAGTCTTTTGTGGGACACAATCCAGTTCATCCAGGAGTCTGTGTTAGATGAATCAGGTGGAAACCCATCACCCTATCAGGAAACCCTATTTACAACATAAGCATCTCTTTTTGTTTCTATCCCTCTGCCACAGCTCGGCAAGGGAACAAAAAAAAAAAGACCTCCTATCAACTTTGGCTAAATTAAAGATTGCATTTCTGGGGATTTTGTCCCCCATCTCTTACTTTGAAAGAAAGAAATGACCTTTTGAAAGCTAGTATGCATAATCAGTATAATTCGGATATAACTACATGTGATATGACCTCCTCTGTCCCCGCAGAATGGGCCACTTTCGCCCTCGGCCCGGGCCACGGCATCCAGCTGAAGTCCGGTCGCCTGCTGATCCCCGCCTACTCTTACCACATCGAGTGCAAGGAGTGCTTCGGACAGCTGTGCCAGACCACCCCGCACGCCTTCTGCTTCCACAGTGACACCCACGGGCGGACCTGGCGCTTCGGGGAGGCGGTGCCGGGCCCGGAGAGCGTGGAGTGTCAGATGGTGTCCGTGGACGAAGAGGACGGGACCAACGTGCTGTACTGCAACGCGCGCAGCCCTCTCGGATACCGGGTGCAGGCCATCAGTCTGGACGACGGCGCGGTGTTTCAGGAGGGCCAGCTGGTGCAGCGGCTCGTGGAGCCTCGTAACGGTTGCCACGGCAGCGTCGTGGGATTCCCCGCCCCGTTGCACCTACGTCATTCTCTCAACCAGCGCGCACGCCGACCCACGCGTCACTCCAGACACTGGACGTCGTGCGCGGCCTACACAAAACACGCCGGCTCCCCCTCACCAAGCACCCCCGCTTCTGTTTCGCCCAATCACAGCGCCCCGCCGGACTTCCTCACCCCCACCTGGGTTGTATACTCCCACCCGACGTGGACCACCGCGCGCAAGGACCTGGGCGTGTTCCTCAGCCTATTTCCCCGCGATCCGGACAGTTGGCGCGGCCCCTGGGTGATCTACGAGGGCCCCAGCGCCTACTCCGACCTCGCCTACGTGGAGCTGCCCTCCTCGCCCGGCGGGGCGCCCGCCGTGGCCTTCGCCTGCCTGTTCGAGTGTGGCACTAAAACGGCCTACGATGAAATCTGCTTCAGCATCTTCACCCTCTACGAGCTTATTGACAATCTGCCCCGAAACGTGCAGCTGGGAAATAACAAGGGCGAATGTAACGCACGGCACGATCACGCGCATGAGACGACTCCGAGCCGTACGAGCGGCCACGATGCTCAGGGTGCACCAGGTCTCCACCAGATGAAGAAGAGGAGGAAGAAGAAGAGAAAGTTGACTGAGATGTGCTGTTTGTCTTAGATGTAGTTTTTAAGTTTGTAACACGGAGTAAAAGTTCTAATGATTGTTTTTAGAGACAGTGGCCACTTTATTAGGTACGCCTAATGCAACTGTTCTGCCACAAAGTAACTTATATGATGCATATGTTGTTGTTTTTTTGCATTATCATAGGTGTGCATTTGTAAGATTTACCACGAGGTCAAAGTTGGTGGTGTTTTACTGGTCTGCATTATATTCAGAGGCGTTTGGGATATTCTGCCTCCACCTGTGTGTAAATAAGACAAAAAACAAAACTAGAAATAACTCAATATAATGTAGTTCAGTACAACACCACCTTTAACTATGAACTCAAAAATAAACATGTCATTTCATTAAAAACATTTCGACAATGTCGCCTAAAAATCAAAATTGTAAAGGTAGAATTTATGGTAGAGCTGTTGCAGTAGATTGTGCAGGTGTCCCCAATGAAGTCGCCACTGAATGTACGTCCACCATGTATTATAGAGTATTGTACAAACTATTGACTAGAGTGATTGTTTTAATGATTAATGTAGTTCTGTGGTGTTATTCAATTGATTTCAGTTGACTAATGATGAAAAGCCTTTCAGTTCAGCATGTTAAGTATTTCTTTTGATACTGATCCTTTTGTTAATCTTGTTTCACTGACCCTCTAAATGTCTCGCTCGTCTGTTGGGAGAAGTTTTGGTTGATTCATATGGGATGAGATCGCTGCCACGATTCAAAACCGCCCAAAAAAAAGTTTGGCAAGGTCGAAAATAAGTTTTGAATGTCTGAAAAAAGTTTTGCAAGGTTGAAAATAAGTTAACACCCACTTTTCAGAGATTCGCCCCCACAGCTGTTTTGAATCGTGGCAGCAATCTCATCCCATATTAATGTAGCAGGCGAGGCTGAGACCCATCAGGCCTCACATATTAACCGCAGCTGCTTCACGAGCAGCAGCTCTAATGTGATACCCGTTGACCTTAAACTGATCGCTGGGGGCATTCAGGGGCTGATAGGTTAAGTGAGTTGCGTGACAGCGTACGAAGAACAGAACCAGACAGAGTGGAGCGGCTTGTTTAGTTAAAAAACTATATAAAATAAACACATCGTGCCAGGAAGACAGCAGGATCTGGACAGTCTCTTCTCTCCGCTTCCCCTCCCTCCTCCTCCTGTTACATAACGCTGACAGGAGGGTAATTTCCCCGCCGGCACTCTTTCACACAAGTGCTCTTTTTCTTTTTCTCCGGCGTCTGGCTCTCACGGCAAACTATAATGAGTTTGAGGATCATCGTCGTCGTCCTCGCCGCGTTAGCTGCGGTAACTGGCAGCCCCGGTGCGACGGTCAGGCCTGAGGCGGGCGTGTCGGAGGGAAAGGAGATCTTCGGACAGGTGAGGAGGAACTCGAGCTCCACTGGCTTTGGTTGTCATTTGTGTTTGTAGCTAATCGACCATGTGAAATATCTGCACAAATTGTTAAAGTTTATCCACACGGGGGGGAAAAAAAGTAAGTGTAAGACGTTTTGAAACATAAATGATCTGCACAGAAAAAGAACTACACTTTTAAAAGACGGATATATATATATATATATATATATATTTGTTGCAATCATTACTACATGAAGACCGTTCTGTACATAGTACACAAGCAATTATAAGCTCAAGTCAAAACTGAGCTTTCCTCGCCAATTACTGTCTATCTGCAGGGGCATGAGGTCAAATCAAGGTAATAAATATGTTTTGGGGCGTGGGGGGGGCTAAACTGTAAAACAAAAGTAACATGTCACAGTTTTGTATGTATCCACGAATTGAAGCCTTATTGTCGAGTCACGAGGGATGATGGCGAGAACAGTGTGTGTGTGTGTGAGAACATGAGGGACGGTGTTCATGTCAAAGTTCAATAGCATGTAGATGGTGGATCTCCCAGTTTTCAGCTCTTCCACTTGTTCTTCTTCACAGGGAGCTGCCCTGTAGCCTCTAAGTATTTGTGGATGAGTTCCTCTTGCATGGACGGCAGGCAGGGCTGGTACCTGCTGTAGTCCATGGTGTACTCCCCTTTTCCCTGGATACACAATGATAAAAAGATGTTAGTTTTTAAAATCATAAACGTATCGTGGAAGTCCTCTGTTACCACTTTACCAGCTTCAGTTTTGATGTCCTCACTGAAAACACATCCACACGTTGACACTCTCATCGGAGTCTCCTTCTGTTATTACTGCGAGTTCGCAGCAACGCGATTTCCGAGCAGCAGAGAGTGATTGACAGCACTTTAGTTGTAGCTCTCGTGCTACAGAGGATACTGCCCTTCTCTCTGATTGGTGGAGGTTGCACCAACAGCCTGAGAGACTGCAGACAATACCCTGCACATCCCTGCATGTTTCTTTCCACGTAAAACATTTTTTATACATTTTAATTTCCAGTCCGTTTTCTCCTCCACACGCTAGAATTGAGTAGTAAACATGACTTCAAAGAGGATTAGTGTATCATTAATACATATATATGTAGCATTTTGTCTTGTGTTTTAATTATTAGACTACCATGAATTTGTAAAGCTTAATAATAATAAGATTAATATATGAACACAGGGAACAGCATCCATGCTTCGAAACCAACCCGACACCCTCGCTCCTCTAAATGTTGACCATGATCAGGACAACAACGGACTACAAGTAGAAGGTGTTTGTACTTACTTCCGTAGAGGAGCGTAGTTCAGTGGCGTAGCCGAACATGTCGTTTAGAGGAATCTGTTGGGAGAAACCGGCTGAAATTAGGCGACTAAAAATGGCGGTGAAGGATGAGAAGACCAGATGCTGTGAGCTGGAAGACTGCAGACGCAGGTTGTGTGTAAAAACTGCACTCACATCAGCGTACAGAGTGAAGTATCCTTCAGCTCCATCCTGCCCTGTGATGACGCCGTGCCGGCGGTTTACACCAGCGATGACTGTTCCCTGAAACTCCTGAGGTGCTACGATTTCCACAGACATGATTGGCTCCAGGATGGCCGTGTTGGCCTTTTCCATAGCTGAGGAGAGCACATTGAAACCGGCGTTAATGTAATAATAATAATAATAATAATAATAATAATAATAATAATCTTTATATTTATTATTTATAGAGCAAAAATCCACGTTACAAAGTGCTTTACATTGACAGCAAAATGAAGACATTCAATTCATAAAATCAAGAAAGCAGATAACACTACAAGATAAAAGATTTAAAGGAAATCATATTAAAAGAACAGAAAAATTCAGGAAAATAAAAAGACAAAAAAAGAAAAGAAAAGTAAACTCATGTAAAATCAGGGAAGGCTCTCTCCGAAAAGTATGTTTTAAGAAGGGACTTCTCTGACTCAGCTGATCTGTTTTTGTTGAAAAAAACAACAACCGAGGAGAAGCCAACGTGGAAGGAAATGAAATGAAACGAGACGTCAGATCTAACGTGACCCGTCATCTTGAAACCCTCACCTTGTTTTAGAGCGCCCTCTCCTGCGCGGATGAAGGAGATCTCGTTGGAGTCCACCATGTGATTGGCTCCGTCCTCTAGGAGGAATCTGACTCCTGAGATCTTGTGCCCGCTCAGGGGTCCCTTCTCACAGGCCTCCCTGAAACCCTGCAGCATGACGGCAAGAAACGGACGATGAAAGACAATTGTGCACATGGCTATCGAATCATTTAAACATATGTCACATATATGTAGCTGCACTTTGACCGTGACTTGATGAAAGTTAGGAAAGATAACCTTTTCAACAGCTGGTACAAACTGCTTCGGGACGTTGGTTCCAACAGTCTGGTCTTCAAACTCCAGCTTGGTGTAATATTCTTGCTCGAGAGGCTCGAGGACTCCTATAACTTTACCGTACTGCCCAGAGCCGCCAGACTGCTTCTTATGGGTGAAGTCAAACCTGCAGAAAATAGGACAAAATATGTTTTTGACACGTCTCTCTCTGTGAGTATGTCACTTAACTCAACTGTCAACAGAAGGAAAAGTATCATGTTGTTCTTAAATAAAAAGTTACATGAAGACTGACTGGTGTTGCGCATCTATTTGTAATGAGACTGTGGTTACTAGCATTGGCAAATATGGCTGGAAAATATCAGTGTTGGTATGCCCCACCCAAACACAATAAATATTTAGCTAAACTTGACATTTCCTGACATTCACTGCACCAAATCTGACTGATCCATGCATTTCTAAAGGATCTATTAGCTCGCGTTTCCTGTTTATGTAAAAACCGAGTCAATGCGGAGGACAGGAAACAAAAAAGAGCTCTGTTTCTTTAAAAGAAAAAGGGGGGGCAGTCCTCAAAGAGCTCCGGTGTCAGAGGAAGCAGGAAGTAATCTTTCCATTTGCATGAGGATCAGCTGAGACTGAACATCGGGCAGATAAAACCTCCCACCTTCCGAGTCAACAGCCAGGGAGTTGAAGCGTTTCTGTTACAGGCAAGATCTTTATATTAATTCATTTTCCAGCCGTACACCTACAGTACTGCTTCACCCTGAACTCTCTCTTAGATCACATGTTTACTTTCCTGTCCACTTCGCTCAGTGGATGTTCTCCTTGTGTCTACGGCTTTATATTATCTAGAGCAGCACCAACCCAAGACAAACGCTCCACCCTGCTGTCACCTGAGGGTCAAAGTCCATCAGGGTTTAAAAGCCCATCCCTGTTCATTACAGCAGCTTCTGTTCTCATTTACTTCCCTTCTTTCCATTATTGCCTCTCTTGTACCTTCTTCTGGAATAACAGCAAGCAGTATTCGTGGAAGAGGAGGCTGAAGAGGATGTGATGGCGACTGGAGAGCTGAACCCCAACCACTACCCGGCTCAGAGGGCAGCTAAAATGGTCCAACACTACCTCAACGCCCGCTACGGCTCTCCATACAGGCTGTTCGGACTGCAGAGGGTCCACAGCGGGAACGCAGAGGTCGGCTGAACTTTAAGCTGTCGCAGCTTAGTTTACAGTGAAGGGACACAAGCTCTAACTACTATCAACACTTCCCCTTTTAAGGATGTGGCAGACTCCGGGAGAAAGTATCAGCTGGAGACCTCAGTGCAGGAGATCATCAGCAATGTAAGATATGATCATTTATCACATGGTTAGATTCAGCCAAGAGTTCTTCAGTCTAGAGTTCGTTAACATATCGTAGACTTCACAAAATGTGCCTTAGATTTGGGTTAATTTCTGAATTTGTTAGGATTATTTATGGCTTACAGGGACGGTGCTCCTTCATCAACAGAAATAAAACAGTAGATGAGTCAGTTATACCAGCCCAAATATTAAAGACACTAAAAGTAAGTCTAAAAACTACACATGTAATGACAAATTTAGTCAGATCATTGAAAACTTTTGTCTACCCAGATTTTCTTTAGTGATCATTTGGTTATTTGGTTCTCAAATAAGGACAAACATAACAGATGTCTAACTGGCACATTTCGCGGGTTAATGGCACTGCCTTCACACTGTGCTTACCAAAAAATATTGTAAGCAAATCATAAGGAGACGTTTTTGTTAGAAGTGTGCAGCCAAATAATCTCTGGCTTTAGAGTGAGCAGGTCTGACGAGATTTTAACTAAACCGCAGAAAAAAGGAGGCAGTGTGGTGCAACACTGACTCACTGGCTGCCATGGTAACATCTGGACTACACCTTTTGCTCTGTATACTCGCCTCCACTTCCTTATCAATTCGTCCCCCCCCCCATTTTTTCTGTTTGAAACCCACCCAGACTACAGGGAAATGCTCCGCAGAGGTTTTGTTTCCGAGGGGAGAGCGGCAGAGCCCAGCCCAGGTCAGGGCCTCGTGTGAGGACCTCCTTAAAGTCAACACTACAGCTCAAGAAGAGGCCTTGTACAAACAATACAAGATGAACCAAAGCCTGCTGTCGGCGCAAATGTTACCTGGTATGTACGAGTAAGCAGACTCTTTATACTGTGGCTCCTAATAACAGATATTGCACAACGCCGGCTGTCTGACATTGAAGCATTTTGGGATTTCAACAGTTAAGGGTTTGACGTGATCTCAGTGTTCCTCTTAATAATAATAATACGACACAAATGAGTGATTGATCTTTAACCCTGACTGTGTAATCTCCCGTACACTGAGCACACACCGTATGTTTACATGACAAGTTGTATGTGGCACAGTCCCGCTCCATGCACACACGAGCTTCCTTCATAACGCCCTGATGTTCTGACCAACAGATAGTTTCGGCCACATTGAGCCTGACAACAAGCCTCTGTGGCACCTGTGCATCGTGGCCTCCAGCTCCGTCATGCTGAACCAATCCACTGAAAACACTCTGTACAACGTGGCTCAGGTGGCCAACGTCACACAGCTGGTAGGTTGTTTTATCCGCTGTTGGCTCAATCATCCGAGACTGATTAGTAGCCAATTGTTGTGTCTTATTATTTTACTATTTATTTTATTTTACTACTGTTACCATTTAAATTTATGTAATCACGTATATTATATTGGATTATTTTTAAAAAGGGCACAATCAGGGATTATTGTACAGCAAAGTCTACAGTGCATGGTCCACACAATCTATTTAATGCACTCACAGATTTTCTGTAATAGAGCTTCCTCACTCATACAAGGAGGCTTTTTCATAAAAGGAAGATTAAATATTCTGCCATGAATGTGAAGCTGCACACCAACCGAGGATGAAACATTTGTATTGGACTCTGAGTTTCTCTCGTTTGGCTTTATTTTTCGCTTGTCTGCTGCAGGCATCTGAGAACGACCAGCTGAAGTTTGACTGTCACACACTGCTGCATGAGATGGTGTCCCAGGTAATTATGATGATTATTAATAATTATAACTTTTTAAATATACATGAAAATGATAATATCATTAGCATCTGACTTTATTTTCATCATCACCCTAAACCAATGTTTAAATTTGTTTATTAATCAAATAAATTACTGACAGCTGCTATAACTTAAGTCCAGAGGTTTGTCTTAACATTTCTTGTTCAGACTAATACGTAACTAACTAAACAAAAACCTTGTTTAATAATTTTACCATTATTTGAATCAGCCAATAAAGTAAATGTACATAATTGTTGAGGCTGATGAGGCTATATTTCCTTGATAAATTACTAATAAGTTGATAAAGCAGCTAATAATTCCAGCATTAGTGGCATCAGTACATTATCATGACAGTAAACTGGTCGGCTACCAGTTAGTTGAAAAAAAGACTAAATATGCTCCAAGTGAGGTTCTAGTAATGTTTTACCGCCATGATATCTGTTAATCTCTTATTTTTTGCAGGAAATCATTCACTGGAAACTGCTGTTCACCTGGTCTCCTCCAGAGGGAGTTAAAGTGCTGCAGATGGAACAGCTGCCACACTGCCACCACTGTGAAAAACCTCCAAACACAACCTAAACTGCTGACGTTCATCACACTGCTACCGTGTAACGACCAAAACAACATCTTGTATTCAATCACCGAAGCATAAATGTGTGTTTGGTGATGCTAAGCCGTGATATGCTGTTGATGCTTGCAGCACAACCTTTGAACGACAGAAGGTTTATACTATCAGGAAATGGATGAATCATCATATATAATGATGGTATCCTTACAATGTGCTACTTTTGTAGTGCTTTTGGTTGCTATTGCATTTTGGCCAAAATAAACAGTTTATACAGACTTTTGCCTCGGTTTGTGCGTCGCGAAATCTGTACTCACGATACAGGATTGGTGATCGTCTCTCTGAAAGCCACTTTGGGTTTTCCCATCACACAGGGACAGTTGTATTCCCTCTCCATCCTCTGAAACAACAAACCAAAACAAAGGTGAAAAACCCACAGAAACACAGGTCAGATATCTTAAGTTTAAAGGGAAAATTCATTCAAACATGGAGAAAATGTGCACATACTGATATCTCTACATTTAATGTAACATAGATTTAAATGTTAATTCCTTGCAGGGCATCCTTGAGATGCACACTATCTGACCGGGTACCTGGGAGTAGATTTCAAGGTGCAGCTCGCCCATGCCGGAGATGATGGTTTCTTTGCTCTCGGTGTCAAAATGCACTCTAAACGTCGGATCTTCCCTGGTGAATCGGTTAATACCTTTGGAGAATTTTTCCAGGTCATTCTGGAAAGAGGAGAAAAGAGTTGATGCGACCCAGAGTTTGATTTTTACAGCATGTGTAAATGGAAGTATTTTGGTTACCTTGTTGGCTGGCTTCATTGACATGGAAATGACAGGCTCTGGGACATGAATAGACTCCTGTGGGACAAAAATAAACACAATATATTCTCCTTTATATTTTGAAGGAAAGGAAGAATAAGTCCCCAAAACATCTTTAAAAAATGTAAATAAAAAGGCTCTTTCACAAGTTACTTACCATTGAGAGGTTAGCGCTGGTTCTGGATGTAAAAGTGTCTCCGCTAGCACAGTCAATTCCAAACAGGGCGCAAATATCTCCTGCATAGACCTCATCCACATCCTGAAATGGCACGGATAGAAAGGAAACAAAGGAAGGATGGAAGAAAACATGGTGTTATGTCTGGGGACTGAGTTGTCTCATTTTGAAACATTATAGTTTTGTGTGTTGTTTTTGATGCAAGAAGGATGAAAACATGTTACTCTGGTGTCGCAAGAGATGTGGTTGTTATCTACACACCCGACTGGTGCCGAAAGAGGAACCTAACCATTTTTGACCAGTCATGTTCCTCTGATGTTAAAGCTGCAAACCACAGATGGAAAACTGTGACTTTTGGCAGCCTGCTGACATTCACAAGTGTGCTGTCCTCACCTCCATCTGGTCAGCGTGGAGACGCACGAGCCTCTGAACCCTGACTTTCTTGCTCGTGCGTGTGTTGTAGATGTACTCCCCCTTTTTTAGACAGCCCTGGTACACCCGCACGTACGTCAGCTGGCCAAACCTCCCCGCCTGTTCATCAGAATCACCACAGAGAACAACAAAGTACAACAGACCGGACCTTCCTGTTAGGTAAAATTGCAGAGATGAAGATAAAGAGTAGTATCTTACCTCCAGTTTGAAGGCCAGACCCACAAAGGGGTTTGTAGAGTCTCTTGTCGGGTCCATTTGAATCTTTGATGTTTCGCTGGACTCTCTAACACGATATAACATTTGGAAACATTCCTCAAAACAGATTTGAAAGAAATTTGATTCCGATATTCATTTAATGTCATCTAGACTTTGCGCACAAACTGACAACCGTGGTCCATACTCACTCGTCGTTGAGGATAGCATAGTTTTTGACTTCAGTGGGGTTCGGCAGGTAGTCCAGGACGGCGTCCAGGAGAGGCTGGACACCCTTGTTCTTTAAAGCCGTGCCCACCAACACCGGAGAGAAGAGACGCTGCACCGTGGCCCTGCGGATCGCAGCCTGGAAGACAATGAAATGACTTTTATTCTTCATTCATACACAGACAGGCTTAACGTCCCAATTTAGATATGCAATATGAGGTTCGAATGGTTTTCTTGAGTTTAAATGAATAGACAATGTCATGTTTTACAAGATCTTTGGTCAACAGATTCATGTCCCCCCTCAGGATGAATTGTAAGTTATTACAGGAGATCAGCCATCAGCCTCAGGTTCACTTTGTGTTTAGTGCTAATTTCGCTAATGTTAGCATGTTAAAACGCTAAACTAAGACGGCAAACATGATAATTAGTATTATACCTGCTAAATATAAACTGTTAAAATGTTAACATTATCACTGTGAGCATATTAGCATGCTGGTGTTAGCATTTAGCTCAAGCATGGCTGTAGAGTCTTTAGTCTTGTTTACATGTAATGTCAACAAATGATTGTGAAAGTTATTTTAACGTAACGATGAATCAACTACGCATCATAGTCTTCGACGGGAGGAGAGGTGCATTGATGGCCTCGTTAGAATTTTCTGAAAACCCCCCAGGTTTCACACACATGCTCTCTCTCCATAAAGACACAAACCTTCAGGTCGTCGTTGGTTGGAATTTTCTCCTCCAGAAACATCTCTCCCAGGATTTCATCACCGTTAGCCACACACTCCACCAGTTCCTGCCTCCGGTCTGCAGCCTCGGCACGGAAATCTGCCGGGATCTCATCATAACGGATAGTTTGACTGCGGAGAGGAAGAAACCGTTTGAATGGCTTCATATCGTTCAGGAACAGAATCTCAGACGTTGTGAAACAGGAGTAGAAATGAACACTCGTAATCTGACAGACGCTGGTGTGATGAGTTTTGTCAGGTCTTTTAATTGCACTGTAACCAAGCTGTCTTATTTATGGTCAAAACAAAATATGCTTGCTGCTAAAGAATCAGCAAGATACATGTTATAAGAGAAACAAATCTCCTCAATGTTAAGACACTACAGGGGGAATCACTCACCCGTAAGGTCCTTCGAAATACATGCTCCGCTCCTCTACAAGGTCAATGATGCCACGCATGTTCCCCTCCAGACCGATGGGGATACTCACGAAGGCTGCGTTGTAGTTCAGTTTGGTTCTGAAGCAGACAAAAATAAAAGTGTGAAAAACTCATTAAGAATAAGGGAGCAAAAATACAGGCTGGAAACCCACAGCTGATAACAACATTGTCTCTGGTATAACGATTTCATGTCAACTGCTGATGGTGGCCTGAAGGACAGCTGCATGAGTCTGAATCCAGTCTACCATCACATTTTTTTTGTATCCATGTCTTTTGTTTGGTTTATTAACAACTTAAACTAGCAAATGTTTAGGAAAGGCATACTGGATGCATGTAGAAGTTACAATTTAACAGACTATCGTGCAAATAGAGCTATAGAAATATACTGATTTTAATTTATATTGCAATCTGATCTGGGATTCTTATTGTAATATCATGACATAGTTTTAAGATAATTTCTTTCCACTGTTTTCCACGGTGTATTATAAGGTTACCACACATTTGACTGTATCTGCGGAGTGAATGGAACAATAATGAAACAACATAAACCATACTTTGTTGTCTAAATCTAAAAGCACCAACGGTCACACACACAAAAACACTTATATTATCACTACTGAGGTATCTAGTGAAAAATACTGTGATGTCTGTTCACCCAGCTTTATGTGCAACAGATCTGGAGCACTTTGTACGTTTGCGTGGAAGCATGCGTGACTGTACCGCACCTCATCTGCTGCAGGGCTCGGCTGGGGTTGGCGCCCATGCGGTCCAGCTTGTTGATGAAGGTGAGGAAGGGCACGTTGTAGCGTTTCATCTGCCTGTTCACCGTCATCGTCTGACACTGGACGCCACCCACCGCGCACAGAACCAGCACGGCTCCGTCCAGCACACGCAGCGCTCGCTCCACTTCAATGGTAAAATCCACGTGACCTGGAGAAACAACAGGGACAGTGACATTTAGAAAACATATATACTGCAAACATGGAAAAAGTGTTACTTGTGGTGTGGAGTCCTGAAGCTGGATCACAAGCACAGATTAACTAAGTATATTTACGTCTTTCATTGCATTTGAATAACTTTTCCTGTTCTTTTTCTTTCCACCGTGTTTTTGTGGTCTTTAAATAATTAACAGAAAATGAGGAAAGAGATGGTGTCGACCTGGATACTTTCATTATCTGGTCAGCACCACTACTTTCTGCACTGTAAGTTGACTCCAGCTTTAAGTTGCTCTCAGTGTACTTAGACACAGCTCAAAGAATGATTTGCATAGTCAGTGATTACGCTTTTAGCTAAGTCATTTGTACTTTAAAAGGTGGGTCTGCATTATAACCTATTTGTGTCTACCCATATTATAACTAAGTAGGGGCCCTAAGCAAAATCTTGCCCCCAAGGGCCCCAGATCAAGTATTACTTTTAGTACCTGGTGTGTCAATAATGTTGATGTTGTGATCCTTCCACACGGTGTATGTAGCAGCTGACTGGATGGTGATGCCTCTCTGTCTCTCCAGCTCCATAGAGTCCATAGTGGCTCCAACACCGTCCTTTCCCTTCACCTAACCGCAACAGGGGATGAAAATCAGCTTATGAAGTCCGGACGCTGTACACATGTAAATCCCCACCTGACAGCAAGAGCTCGATTAATACACACAAACACAGTCCGTCCCAGCGCTCACCTCGTGAATCTCCGCTATCCTGCCGGTGTAATAGAGGACACGCTCGGTCAAGGTGGTCTTCCCCGAGTCGATGTGGGCTGAGATCCCGATGTTGCGGATCCGCTCGTTGGGAAAGACACCAGAGGAGCATGTCCGACAGCTGTTGATGAGCACCTGCGGGCATGAAACAAGAGGAAGATCGATATTCAAACCCCTTATCTGTCTGTTTACCGATTGCGAAATGCAAAGGACTGATGGCAAAGCAGTATGATCTCAAATCGGTACAACTGTAGACACCTCAGGTTACCTTTTTAAGAGTGACGCTTCCTGGTACCAAAAGATGCGATTTTGCCAAAGACAGACCCGCTTTTAGTACTCTCATTTTGACAACTTCTTTGTCGGACACAGGGGGGTTGTATTCCTGCTTTTACACAGCCCCCGACTCTGACAACCCGGTGAATGTCACGCCGGAGCCCTGGTGGTGGTTGTGAAACGCTACTTCCGCATCTACGGAAGCCCATGTGCACTAAAACTACAAACGTTTGCGTTAATTGTGTATTAACGGTGCTACTTTAAAAAGAAAATAGTGGAACCAGGACGACATAGTTTGTGAATGATATGGATTTTTTGTGCTTAGTTCTTTGGTAAAAGTCAAACGCATTAAAGTAAAAACTTAAAAATTGCCAAGAGAACAAACAGGAACATGCTGCTTTCAAGTGCTGCCAGAGGACTTTAAACAGATTGAGGCCAACAGCAACTTAAAAGGCATTTTGTGAACGATCTGGTGCAGAGGCCCCAAGTGTTAATACATAAATAAATAAGCTCAATGAAACAAAAAAAATGTATAAAACAAATAATTTGTGTTAAAAATGAATGAACCATTCAATTGTGACATATTTTAGGAACTCATGTTATCTCATTACAATAAAGTGTTATTTTTATACTGTGTGTCTGTGTGTCTGAAAGGATGTAGACAGTAAGTCCAGCGTCTGTCCCCCACTCCGCAGCAGAAGGTGGCGGTAATGGAAATGACCGCCGTAAAACTACAAGAACAACAACAACACGACATTTCGGGGAGCATTTAAAAGCAGCTCTTTAAAATCCCCTTGACCTTTGTGTCGCGTGCAGTCTGTTAAGTAACCTTTTGTTAGACGAAATATTCAACTACAACCTTGTAATTTGCGTATTAACATTTTGCTCGGTTACTAATTGATTTCCCTCACTTCCTAAATAATAATAATAGTTGTAACGTCGCTCCTTTGAGGTGCATGTTACATGCTAGCTAGCTGTGTCACTTGTAGCAGCCTGCACGTTAGCCAGCGAGACCTGCCCCTGTGTTGACACGCGTTTCCTCTTTCTCTTCGACCACATGCTGATACTACGCTACACGCAGCAGCAGCTCTGCACACACTGCTGCTAGCTACACAGAAAAGCCGCAGTCACATCCCCTTCACGCCCTCTCGTAACGCTATAAACCTCCACATCGTCGCCAGCCTGCGAACAGCTGCTTCACACACACACACACACACACACACACACACACACAAACAAAGAGGAACTCGGGATCTGTCTGGTAAGTTTAGTTTTCTTGTTGTCCAGTGTGTTTCCCAATGATTTCAGTTCTGAAGTCACAGTAACATGCGATGTTTTGTTGTTGTTTTTGTTGTTGTTGTTTTTAAATCACAGTAACGGAATACGGACACCTAGTGCGTTTGTCTTCATCTCTGTGTTGCCACCTAGGCTTAAAATGTCACCAAATGTATACATTTAAGAAAAGAGTTTGCATCTAAAATTGACCAGACAACATTTTTTTAATTCACAATGTGAAGTCATGAGACCAAACTAATTCCTTAACCTACTCTAATGCAGAGTGGTTGCTATTTTTTTTTTAGATTATGGGTGTGTTTTTTCCACTGTGGCCACATCATGGTTGCACAAATAGACTGAGAGATGATGGGCCTGATAAATGACTCTGAGTGTCATTTAATCCTAATCTTTTTGTTGTTGTTGCCGTTTTATACGTTTTTCACGGTGTGACCATCTTCCCATAAAGTGTGACACCGTTTCACCGTGTGTGGATGTGTGCGTGTGTGTTTTAAAAGAAGCATAGCACAAGACTCTAAATCATTTACCCCCAGTGTGAGTCAGTGTGATCATTTAGGATTTTTATTACACAAGAATGCACGCTTGTGTGAGTGTGTGTGGTTCGCTGTGAGCTGTTCTTTCCATTGTTATCCTTCCTGTCTCATTTCCTTTCTGTAAGCATTCCTCCCTGACAGCAGGGTGACTGCAGTGCTGTCACAGTACATGACAGTGAATAACACTGTGTCTAGTGTAAAATGCTGTGAATGTTTCCAGGATGTCGTGCTGGAAGCGTCCTTGTCGCAGTTTAGGCTACTATGACTTTTGTATTTACATGTAAAATAGCTATTTGTGACTACTGCGTATATCAATTACCTCTTTTATTTTTCATTTTACCTACTATATTTCACTATCAATCTTGACCAGACATATTAGTTGAAGCCCACATACTGTGACAAAAAATTAACTCAACTGATTAAGGGTTAAAGTAGTTATTAAGTAAACATTCAAAATGAGTCGAAATTCAGCTGGTTCCAGCTTCTTAATTGTAAATGTTTTTTTTTTAATTGTACATTAAATATATTGTGGTTTTGGACTGAGGGTCAGACAAAACAAGCAAGTTAAAGAGAAACATCACCTTGGGCTTTGTTAAACTGTCATTTTTAATATTTCTTGACCTAAGGATTAATAAATAACTGTGAAAGATTAGGGCCTAATATGTAATGAAAATAATCCTTAGTTGCCGCCTTACATGTGTTGTGAAGTTAAAGATTGGCTGAAAATAGTGCCGGTATGTTTGATTCAGCACAGCGTCAAGTTTAACCTGGACACATGAATGCTTTATTTTACACGGGAGTATGAATTACAGCTTTTTATTTTGCCATATTTTATGACCTTTTTTTGCATTTTTTTACACAGATGTCCATTCGGGTCTAAATGAAAATGCTGTATGCAATGAACTTACTTGCACAAGGGTGTCCAGTCACAGGAGGGCAGTATTACACTGACTAACTCTGGTGAAACTAAGTCTGATTTCTTTGCACTCCACTAGTTTTCTGTAATATTGAAAGTGCAAATTTTCCTGTAAGTAAACTCTTCAGCGTGAGTGCTGGTTATTTGACTTTCCCCTGTCAGTTTTCATTTGTCCTGTGAAGACTTGCTCCGGGAAATAAAATCAGAATTTCCAAACCTGTAAATCACAACTTTCTTGGCTTTCTAGAGCCAGACACTGTGATGTTGTTTACTGTGGCTGTTGAGAATAATGCAGGTCCTTTATGTGCGCTGTTAATGATTATATTAGCAGTCTGATTAATGCACTTAAGGGGAAGGGAGTGTATTGTTATAGTAGCCTAATGCTCATGCAGATAATGTGTTTACTAAATGATTCATCCTGTTTGTTTCCACAGGTAGGACCAACTCCGAGCATGGAGCAGTTTAAGATTCCCCAGGCTTAATACAATGATTGAATGACTAATGGCTTACAGTACACTGTAGGAGTCACGGTTTCAGTGGGTTCAATTATTTTCAAAACCAACCACTGAGGGTGTGTCTTGGTCAGAGTTACTACTACGGCATGCAGGATGGGCCAAACTCGCTCGGATCTATCGCGCACCGCCGCCACTCCAGGCGGAGCGAAATGGAAACCAGGCGAGACGTCCCAGCGGCTTCGTATCAGCAGATTTAAGAGCGGAAATAAGCGAGCGGGCGACCAGTTAAACAGGAATCCGATGAAAAACAAAGTGCTGTCGTGTTTGGGAAGGAGAAAGCGAGACTCCAGCAGCCAGGGGGAAGCGGAGAAGGGTTGCGGAAACGGAGCCGGAGATACAGCGCCGCGTCGCGATCACAGAGTAGGAAAGTTGCCGAGGGACGAGGTTGTGTCGGCGGCCGGGGAACACCGAGCACCCCCGGGATGTTTTGAGACGCCGACCGGCCTAGATGATAACACCGAAGCTACCCAACGAGCCGTGAACCGAGAGGCAGCGGCGGGCTCGTCCGATGCGTCAGGTTTGGAAACCTGGACCGGAGAAGACAGCGGTGCGGGCTGCGAGGAGCCGAAACCCGAGCGAGAGGACAATGCCTCGGATCCCCAGACGAGGGCCATGGAAGATCAGCTGCTGGGGAGAATCGACCAGGATCGCGTTGGGTGTGAGGTCAGGGGATTGACGGGGACCAGTTTGGCCCCGCTGCTCACCTCTGACCCGCACGCTCAGCTTACTTTGTCTGGCTTGCCCCCGGAGCCGCCGTCGGACGGTGGACTGTCGACACCGGGCGACCACGCCGAGGGCAACGTGACAAAAACGCACTGCAGTGGCGAACAAAACGACTTTTCGCCGACGAAAACCGACAACCGAAACGAGTCGGATCAGGCCCCCCAGGGTCAAAGTTTTCCAGGAACCATACCGATACTCATTATAACCAGAGACCCGAGCCCGACCCGTTCTCAAGGGGCGCCGGCTCTGTCGACCGTGCGGACGGAGCTCGGCACCGGCTCGTGTCTGGACCCTCGCCCGGATGACGAGTCTCCCTGCTCGGACAGTGGCTGCGGAGGGTCCCCTGCGCTGATGCGCTCGCCGAGGAAGCTGTCCAACTCTTCCTCCATCGGCCTGTCCTCCGCCTCGTCCTTCGAGGAATCCGAGGACGACTTCACAGGGAGCGACATCGAGTCCAGCCTGTCTCCCTGCCGGTCTCTGTGTAGCCCGGACGACGGGACGGGGGTGAGTGTCTTTTCGACTGTTTTTTCCCCCACAACAAACCCTCTGTTGACATTTTCTGTGCGTTTCAGTAACTATCAACAACAATGACTAGATTTATGAGAACTGTGCTCTGTGCAAATCTACCAAAAGCTACCAAAAATATTACAAATGCAAATATTGCGCAATTGATATTTTGGCAGGCAGCATGTGGTTGAGGGCCATTCCTCAACTTAAACCATGCAACAATTACCACACAGCTACAAAAAAGTGTGAGAAAAACGATAGAATCAATGTTAAACCCATGCACACAGGCAGTACACACACACACACTGCATGCAGGTCAACATCCTGCAACACATATCCGATGATCAGGTAGCTCCCATGAGCCTGAAGATACACGTGTATTTCCATATTTACTGCAGTACACTAATACACAATGCACATCTGTGAGTGGATACATGCTGCCAGATGTCATATCTGTCACGCTGCTGTTGGTCAAATTCTCCAGAGTGAAGTAGTCGGTGGTAGTTAAGTGCCAGGATGTGATGATCCTTGAGGGAGGCTTGCTACACAGCGGGGGGTTTTGGAGGATCTCTTTGTTTGTTTTTAAATTACAAAGAAAACAGGACCTGTCTAATCTGCTGTTCGAAACCTCAAAAGTTGCACTCACACCGCCCTGATAGTGAAACGCGACTTTAACACATTCAAACCAAAGAAGAGGAAGCTGGCTCTTATCTCGAACCCCCCACTAATGTGTCCCTCAAGTCCCATGGCGCATGATCACATGGCTTTGGTGCGGCCAGCCGTAGGATCATTTCAACTCTGTCTGAACGCTTGTATTTGTGTTCCCACTACAGAAGCAGCAACCGATGGTTCAAGTAATAGACTTGTATACACTGGTGCTATCAAAGTAATCTAAAAGTTAGTTTATTGCCCTGGAGGTTCAGGGTTTCCTTTTCTCCAAACACGAGATGCAGTTTAAAGTTTCCAAATAGGAAGTTGGAAATTTTAGTCAAGAGGCTTTGATGCACGCTCGAATGCTTGGAATGAGAAGTTTTTAAAAACAGGATGTATCTGCTTTCAGTATCTCCACCTTTCTTCCCGACAGCGTGCAAATCCTGTATGTCCAGGTTTTCTGTTCAGGCCACGTCACCATGCGAGCATCTTTCATTATGCTTAACTGTCAGCCCGCCATTCATCCACCCTCGGCTGGTATTTTATTTATTTATTTTTCCAGCGTAAAGACATGACGCTGAGAAAAAATGTGACCTCCTAGAGGCCTCGAGTCAACACTTGAATGTGCCAACGCTGCTCACGTGACTTATTTTCAACTGGTATCACTTGGCCTGATGATAAATCAGCCATCAAAACAATAATGTATCAAACAACATATCAAATCCTAACAGGAGAAAGTAGGCAAAACTTACATGTATCCCAAATCAACAAAAACAAAGGAGTACACAATTCTAACAACAAACACACAAACAAGCTCAGCTTCATTATCCTGATGTAATGTTAGCTTAATTAGTGTGTATAGAAAACAATAAGGGTTTTAAATGTAACATAAAACCAGTCAGGTAGGACACCCATCTTCTGTCCTCAACCAATTAAAACTTAAACATCCTATCGTGTATCTTAAAGGATCAGATGATCAATTTAAAGTCTGGGGTTGTATGTACTCGCAGCTTTAGGGCTGCGACTAAGGATTACTGTCATTGTTTATTAATACACTAGTTGATGTTTTTGACTTTAAAATGTCAGAAAAATAGTCCAAACTAAATTTTCAGTCCAAGGCGACATTTGCCTGTGTCATGTTTTGTCCTTCCAGCCGCCTATAAAACAAAGGGATGCGGTTGACAATGTTATAAAAACAAAGAGAAGCAGAAACCACCAGAGTGTTTGCTCGAAAAATTGTTAAAACATAAATCAAAATCATGAATTATTCTGTCGACAGTTTGTGATATTTGAATGGGATTAGTTTGTCATTTTCTAAAGCTACTCTTTTTTTCCATATTCAAACAATGATGCATTGGTTCCAGTGTCAGAGGGTTTGTGGTTTTTCTTTTACATTTAAGTTTTTATTTACATAAAATTAATGAGAGGAAGAAAAAAAAAAGAATAATCCATCTCCCATAATAGCCGTCTCTCCTTGGTCAGTCTTGTCGGTCACATTTCTCCACATGACAAACGTGCCGACGGTCTCCCAGTTACAGTAACGATCCGTTGAATCAGCAGGTCAGTGGACAGTGTAATTAGCCGGCTGTTAAACAGACAGACAGGAAATGAGCAAATTGAGGAGTTGCGTTCAAACTGTTGTGACAAACAAGATGACGCTGGCCTGTGGTTTCTGATAAGAGCCGTGTTTTAATGGGCCCCCTTTGTCCTCTGGTGGTTGAGCAAAAGCTCCGTTGTCCCTTAAACAGTAATTTACAGGAAAAGGGCGTGGGTTTGTCGTCCGTGTTTTTAAAAGCCTGTGGCCACGTTGACAGCTCCCAGTCAGACCAGGTACATTCTGTACGCTCTGTGACGTGAGCAGATACTTGCTCAAACATGCATACTCAGACACACACACACACACACACACACACACACAGAGAGACTTGCAGCGATGCCGTCTTTCATTTAGAGCTCAGTGTGTGTCATGGAAAATTGGGCTGAAGGCAGAGCCGGTTGCTAGGCGACATCTTTGCCATATATGGTTTTTTTTTTCTCCTCGTCTTGTTCTCTCTCTCGTTCACACACAGACAGTATCTGCTCTGTCCCCGGCACTTTGAATGTTAAATGTGAATTCCTTCAAATGTCCGATGGGCCGACAATGCGTACATCTTATCATCATATGACTCCCCTCCCGTGTGACACACTCTTTCTTCCCCCCACACTGGGCCTTGCACAAAAGCGTAATATTTTGCCCCGAAACACCATGAGACATGGAACAGAAAACAAAAGGGAAAATGAGCATAGGCTGGCAGACAGACAAAAATATACACTGAAACCTTGAACACGGAGCCTACATGTGATGATTCTTCTTATTCATTCGTGCTTATTCACATGAGCCACAATCGCAGACTTGTTTTCCATGGCACCCATTATACACAGGCCCACACATCCCTCCCACAGCACTTATACACAGAACAAGAAGAAGAAAAAAGAAAGAAAGACCATGCTGTTTGATGGTTGGATCCACATTTTGATTGTATTTATGCTCTATTATATTTCTACAGACAATATAAATCAACACCACTTACTAACAATGACATGATGTCAATGACGAGACAACAGCTACACTCGACATTTAGCTTAACAAATTAGAATGACACGCACTAGTGGGGGAAGTGTTCAGATCCTTTGCATGAGTAAAAGTAGCAACATCACATGTTAAAAAAAAAAAAAAAAAAGAAATTCAAAATGTTTGTCTAATCTAAGAACAGAAATCTATCGCTGGGAAGAATTATTTTTATATTTTAAAGTTGAATGCATCAATCTGGTGCAGATTAAGAGCAAAATTGAGAGGCTACATCTACGAATTCTACATGTGCAAGTTTGTATACAATTTAATCATCTTTTGGAGGGGCCTGACTGGAACCAATGGATTAAACCAGTTAACTGTATATAAAGTAGTTCAAACTAGCTCCACCTCCAGCTACAACAGTAACATGCTGCTCACACACTCACATTTCAGTATTGATCAAATGGTGTCATGTATTATAACATATCAACCAGAGGGACGAAACCACTACTTCAAGCTGATATTCTTAAGTAGGATTTTACATGCAGGACTTGTACTTGTGAGTATTTGTATTGTATTTGTTTAGGTACTTTTACTTGGTAGCTAAAGATCTGAGTACTTCTACAGCCTAATGTTACATTCCTGTGTCTAAAGTTTATTTATGAAAATAAATAGACCTGATCACAACACAACACAGCACAAATAACCCGTTGTTGTTTTTATTATTTTACATTTTAGGGTAAATCAATCTGCACTCCACTGACTCAAATCACAGGGTATAGCAGCAAACGTAGAAATGCTGCTTCATTACCTTTTTCCTTCTTCAAATTTCTCTTCATAAATTTGAATTTTAAAAAAAGTACAAAAAGAATACTACTTTATTCATTCTCATCGGGAAATTAATCTTCTGCGTTTAACACATCCAAACAAGCCCGCACACAAACACACAGTCGTGAGCTGGAGAGGCCTGAGGGCACAATGGCAGGACTTTTGACTCTGACGATCTTTGGACGCTCTAACCTTTTTGCTACCTATCACCCCAAATTGCCCACCAATTATTTCTACCAGCCCACCCTAACATAGCAGGCTATAACCGGCCCTGTGGAGAAAACACACACAGACATGCTCGGAGAAAATAACTGGTGCTATAACATTTAGTAATATCATTAATTTGTTTAAAGTTTAATTTGAGTTACTTTTCTGAAGATATTATATATATTTTAAAGTGTGCCGTGTTCCGTACGTTCGGTGGCCCACCACAGCTGAGCTGCTTGAATACTGAAGACTTGAAAGGGGAAAGGGATGTGGTTTTATATAAACAAGTTTTGAGAAAAGTGCTCTGACGGTACCTGAAAACACCCTGTAGAGTAGTGTATGCATATGTAGTCACTCCTGTAGCTGATGGTAGTTGTCTGGCAGGTTCTGCTTTGTCTCCACACATACACACACACACACAAACACACAGGTAGGAGGTCACATAGCACTGAGGAATTTGTCAGGCAGGCAAAAGGAGAGCTCTGGGAGGGTATCGTAAGGCCTGTTGTCCCTACCCCCATGCCGCCAGTTGGACATGAATCTGGCAGGAGATTGGCTCAGCGTGGGGCTCAGGATAGGCCCTGTGGGGATTAGGGCATGAGACCGAGAGAGAGGAGAAGAACAAAGGTTAGACTGAAGAGAAAGAGAAGACAAGTGCATTGTGTAGATGTCCGTACACTCGAGGAGAGAGGAGGAATGGTTTAGGGGAAGAGCTAAAGGGAAAGGGGAATAGTTCAAGCAGGCAGAAGAAAGACAGAAATAGAAAAATGACAGCTGTAGTCTGGCAGGTAGGTGGGTTTGCTCAGTGACAGCAAAGAACATATCAAGTATTGAGAAAGTTGTAAAGAGAGTATGGGAGAAGTTACAGGATGTTGAAATAGGAGAAATTGGGAAGACAAAAAGAGGCCGTAGAGAAGGAGAGGGGGGTCAGTGTGAGAAATAAGTGTGAGCTTATAACAGAGGATTATTTACCAGGCAACACAAGCCTCAGTTTACAGCAAGGGTTTACAGACTGACCGACGCGAAATAACTGGGAAAAGACTTAGAATTAGAATTAGCTAGAAGCGAACTGTAGACTCTGTGAAAGAGGGCTATAGATGAGTGTGAAGGATCTCAGGCTTACAGGGAGGCACCCGTCCCTGGTAGTTCTTGCCCGTGGAGACCCCGTGCTGATGGTGCGGAGCATTTTGTGCTGGCTGCGTTCCCGCTGCGTCTCCGGGGCTGTGTGCGCTTGTGTCAGCGCCTGCCTCCTCCTGCACTATTGCTCTGTCTGCCAGGTAAGCAATGGAAATTATGGATTTTATCTAGCGATACAGATATAAATTCAGCCTGCCATAGCCCCGGGCCCAGCAATGCGATTGTTCACGTCACACTTCTTCAGAAAGATTTGATCAAACGCAGGTGACAGGTTTGGGTATTCAAATGCAATGTGATTGATAGCCCAGTATCTTGTTGCTTGTTTTGCACATGGTATACAGTTAGTCCTGTGTGACGATCTCTCTGGGTTAAGAAGCCTGTAAGCAAAACAGCAGGATCTGGTTCAGGAGTAGAATTGTTCTACTTTCATTTGACAAATACACACAGTTACCAGTTTATTAGGTCCACCTCGCTAAAACTAATGCTTTATACTGTGAGGTGTTTCAAAAAAATTGTCAACCCCACTCATCACTCAGAGATGGTAGACTAATCATTAGAAACGCCTCTCATGATAAATCAATACAAATTAACAGCACCACAAACTAAAGCCTGTAAAATAACCTAAAAGTTGAAACACCTCCTTTTTAAAAGAGTTTCATTAAATTATGAACATTATAACTTTAGCTAGGTGTACCTAATTATAAACTGACATCTTGAGTGTACTTGTCTCTTACTTTTTAATGTGTTGTAACATCTGAAAAAACAACCCCCCCCCTGCTCAGTGTAGTGGTTATGTACATGTAACTTCAAGATTGTCCTACGTAACATATGGAGATTTGATCAATATTTGTGGTGTAATTCTAATATAGTGACATCTAATATAGTGAGAATGCATTTGATTGAGAGAGTGAAAGTGGCAGAGACTTGGAGGCATGTGTATGCAAGGAAAGAGAGTATATTCATCTGCATCAACTCTTAGAAAACAAAGAAGATGACATGACCTCTGTGTTATTTATCCGTGAGTTATATAAAAGAGAAAGCGGAGATGGTGAGGGTTGGACTGTGAGAGGTGAAATGTGACCTCTGTGTTTTAAAAAAGCTCGGATGTGTGGGATGGAGAGACGGGAGGAGACAGCGGTACCAACAGCAGTTTGCTCGGTTCGAAATCAAACAACACCTCCGTATGCAGCAGAACATTAGCAGCGTTAGCAGCGGCTGTGACTTGGTCATATTAGTCGGATACCTTTGACCCCACAGAGAAATCACATTAAGCTGTCAACTTGATGCAATTAGAGAGCCCGATGGCATGTGGATAAGAGAAGTGAAAGAAGAGAGGCTGCTGGAGATCTGGGTGTCTGCTTTACCTTCCTCACCTGTCAAACCCCCACCACCACCACCACTCCAGACTTTCATCTATCTCGGAGGCCTACACCAGATGAGGGGAAATGAAGCTAGCAATGGCTGAATAAAAAGCAACCGAGGTCGTTGCGGTCCGATGGGTAAACATGGTTTGTGTTTTGTCCACAAGCCGGATCTTTATCTGTTTACAGGAACAACAACAGCATGTTGGTCCAGCAGGGCACGTCAATCTCTGGCAGTTTCACATAGATACTCAGCACATTTATAATGTATCAGCATGTGATCTGACTTTATATGAAGCAGATAATCAAACACCCAAAAAGACATGTATGTATTCTGCCCCCCTCTATTCAGAGGTGACTAGAAGGTGAGGAAGGTCCTCATACTGTGTTATGGACCTTATGTAACGGGGACATTATTATCCCTTACAGCAGCACTTTCAAGGCCAACTGCTGGCGACAGTTTACTGTACTAACTGGGTGGAGCGTCTGAACGTGGACTGCTTGTTTGTGGAGTGGGTGGGGGTTGAATAAGACTGTTGTGGGTGGATACATGCTGAAAAGACTAGGAAATGTTTAGTTGTTTCTCCCCCCCCCGAACATTGTTTTCAGCCTCTAAACTTAGCCTCTAGTCTAATATAGCGAGATGTAAAGGTATAAACACAAGACGCTCCCCCATCAACGCAGGGCCGCTGCACAACAGGGAAACGGGACAGCGCTCCATTTGAACAAAATGATTGTTGTTGGCAAATTACAAATAGATTTGCACATCCTTCACGGGTCACGGGCACGGCGTCAGGTTTGATTTCCAGAAACATTCCAAAATGAGCGAGAGGAAATGATCTCATGCAGAAAATTGTTGCTTTCGTGTGGAAAGTTTGGTGAAATGCAGTCGGTGTTCGCATGCTTTCGTCACCGTTCTTTGCCCTGAGGGGTCAGAGGTCATGTTGGGGTTAATCTGTTGATGCGATTGAAGGTTCAGGTCACGGGTGTCTAGTACTCGCTCTCATTACTCCTCGCCACTCGTGTCTCTCTGAAATCCTGACATTGACCAGCTGTCTGACGCAGCACAAAGCTGTTATACACAGTGTCCTATCATGAGGAGCCAACACAAGAAGAACAGCTGTTGAACGCAGTCGGAAAAATCTCGTCGTCTCCGTTAAAAGGTTTATATGTGTTGGATTAATGATGCAGATTCAGTGAGAGATGAGGGTTCACCCAAAATGTAGATCTCATTAATGGAAACACTTTTGCAAAGTAAAGTGGCAAATAAATAGCCTAAACATAGTGCAAGCTATTTTCTGTCTTACCTCTGGGCTGTAAAATGGCACATTTTAAACTTGAATAAATCCTGTTTGTTTTTTTTCAAAGTCAAAGAGAGACCAGCGGGGGGGGTGTTCCTGCATTAAGACCGTTTTATTGTGACAGAGTTTCAACATAGCAGCTGTGGAAAGAATGCCTGTGATGACAGCAGAGGTAGGCTGACATGTAAACACGGCAGAGATGGACCGGACAGGAAGCAGCAAATAATCACTCACAAGATTAGTTTTATTATTATGGCCTCTTGTCTCTGCGTTTTATTACTCACATTAAGTTTTTGTTTTGCCTCTGTCACACTCCTGTTTTCTCATTCTCTGTTTTTTTAAAATCTGTGTTAAACATTTGTTTCCATATGGCACTGGCCATGGCAGGAATTATTAGAAAGAGCCAAGAGAAATATTTAATTTTATATATATTTATATACAGACAAACACACACACACACACACACGCCCATCTTAAACTGGCTGTCGGTTTGTTGTGATTTCCCACACATGTTCTCTATTCAATCCATGTCATGTTCTCCTCAGATTGCTTGCGTCAGAGCCCCGGTTGCACACTGTCCTTGCTCTGGTGTTTCCCAACACAGATAACCATTATGCACAAACACACACACAAACTTACATACACAGTTACAGACAGTATGGTTCTGTTTTACGACACCAGAGCGGAGCCTTTGGTAAATGTTTTATGAATGGGCTTTGTGTCACGTACACCTGGCCTTGGCTAAAGGGGAGGATATGTCCAATGTCTACTGAGGTGTGTGTGTGTGTGTGTGTGTGTGTGTGTGTGTGTGTGAGAGAGTGTGAGCATGTGCACACTACAGGGTGTGTTTTCCTTTTAATGAATAATCATTTTATTGGCTGGTATTTAGCTCATAGCTTTGTTTGTGTGGAAAAGAAACGCTAGCACTGATTGATCAGACCTTCAGATTTGTCATTTGCGTGACCACCCACTCCTTTTTTTTTTTTTCGAACAAGAGGATGACCTTCTTTGCTGCTTTTCTTTTTCCAGAATAAGTCCTGGCAGAAATTGAAGACCATGGTTCACTGGTCCCCCTTCGTCGTGTCCTTCAAGAAGCGTTACCCCTGGGTGCAGCTAGCTGGTCATGCAGGTATGAATAGATATACAGTTTACATCAACTCCCTCCCCACATGTTCATTACTTTATCTTCAGTATTTAACCTTCATTGTGTGTGTGTGTGTGTGTGTCTCCTTCTCCAAGGTAACTTCCAGGCTGGGGAGTACGGACGCTTGTTGAAGCGATACTGTGAGTGCGAGCAGCAGTGCCTACAGAAGCTGATGAAGGACACTCTGCGTCCCTACGTGCCTGGTTATTATGGTGTAGTACAGAGAGACAAACAGGACTACAACCTGATGGATGACCTGCTGGCTGACTTCGACTCGCCTTCCATCATGGACTGTAAGATGGGCAGCAGGTGAGACTCAAGCTCTGGATGAAGGAACCATAATTGTGTGGGAAACGTTTTCGCATTGAAGCCATTTTATGAGTGCTTATCTTACTGCTTTTGGGAGATACAGTGAGCCTTGAAAACGAACCCTTTATACACACATCAGCCATAACACAGTCTACTCCCACCAGTTTTCATCATATTTATATAATAATAATGACTTTTACAGGATTAAAATAAAAGTGCAGTAAGACTACAGCAATTCGAACATTACAATAACAGGGTATCCGCGGATCCTTAAAAAGTCTTAAATTGTCTTAAATCAATTTTCCTAAATTTAAGGCCTTATAAAGTCTTAAATTGTCTTAAATTCAGTTTTCACAGGTCTTAAAAAA